>UCOK01019067.1:54526-133474 GCA_900474325.1 Synergus umbraculus
GATGAATAAAATGTACCACTTTTATAATTGACAGTCTTTGTAATGATTCATAATTCCTGAAAGCCCTTTCAATTGAATTCCACGATTTTTCTTTTGGACATCAATTCATAATTAACAGAATGATTTAATAAAGAAGACTCAATTGTATTCTATAAATTTTCATCGTTATAGTCTGACAAAAAATATCCCTTCTTTCTAATCCATTGATGGATAAAATAATAATTATAATTAAAGAAGTTTTCTTATATTACTATTGTCTGACTAATGTCTTCTTTATCTACTTTACTTCCATTAAGTTTTCATGCGTTTAATAGTATGTTTCTTTAAATTACCAAACTGAAACAATGGACAATGCATTTTTTGTAAAATATACACTTGTCTGGCCATATAAGGCTTTATCTACTTAGAAACTTATAATAAATATTGCATTGAATTGCAAATGTATTTATCGCTTCATTTTTTGACATCACCAAATTGAAATAATGAATGAAAATCATTTTTCTGAAATTTTTGTGTCTATACATTTGGCTGGCCATTAGTGTCTTTATCTACTTATATACTTACATAAAATTGATGAGTTCATTGTGTAACCAATAGTTCTAAACTTTTATATTTATTCGCACTATTTTTCACAAGTAGATAGCTGAATCAAATTAAATTGTGAGATAATATGAATGAGATTATAAATCGAGAAGATTGAGGAAGGCAATTAGAAATAAAATTTAAGATCTCACACAAAGTTTAAATTAAAAGTCAAGAAACATATTTATTCATCTAAATAATGACCACAAAAGTAAACATCAAGACCGTTTGAATTTAAACAATATTTGATAAACACATGAGTATATAAAATTTTTAAATAACTAATCGCCTCAAAGTAAATAATATAAATTCGAATATAATCGACAACATTAAGATAAAAAAATTATTAAAACGAGTGTGAGGTACATTTATAAAAATAATATACGTAGCTTCCAATTAAATTAGCAACATCGAATAAATAATACTGAGATCAATTAAAATTTGAAGCAATACAAGCAAGATAATTCATTGATAATCAATAACATCAAAATAACTGAGCAACTGAAAATGCCAGATGCTGAATATAAATATAAATATTCCATGATATATAGTAGACTGTCGCAAATATGAATACCATTAAAAAGATCATCACTATAAAGCGTAAATAAGCCATAAGAAGAATATACATCAGTTGGGCAAACATTGCAGAAAGTAGCACCAAACTGTAAAAAACAACCACACACACACTTTAAAAAAACCAATCACTATTTAATAATAATTAATATGTAGGGAAAAGACTGAAAGAAGTTTTACCTCCTAGAATCCCTCGAGAAAAAAATGCAAATAGATGCTCAATATCCAAGCGAGCGATCAATAGGTAATTGATTTTCAAAATGGATCCAGCTCGCTTGTCACCAAACCTCTCCTCGCTCCCCACTCTTCCGATCAAATCATTCAAATTGATTGGCTTTGCTATTCGTGTCATTCAGACTTATTATTATTTAGAAAAGGGCGCACAAATTAAATACATCGCTTCAATTGCTTTCCCTCTAAACTTGAATCAGTGAAATTTAACTGATTACCAGTCAAATTCCACTGATTTTCAGTGACTCTTTTCTCACGATTTTAATTAGTGAATAATCTACTGGAACTCAGTGAAAAGTCAATGAAATTTTTAGTCGCTCTCTAAATCTGAATTAGTGAAAAGTGAGCCACTAATTTACTTTAGTCAAAATTTTTACTAATTATTAGTTGTATTTCACTATTTCAATTCGTAGTTTTCAACTTTACACTAAAGTTTTAGTTAAAAATAACTAAAAATTAGTAGAATTTTTTACTAAAGTAAATTAGTGACTCACTTTTCACTAATTCAGATTTAGAGAGCGTTTAGTGACGGTTACTGAAAATTTCGGTGACTTTTGACTGATTCTCAATCAATTTTCACTGATTAAAATCGTGAGAAAAGAGTCACTGAAAATCAGTGGAATTTGACTGATTCAATTTTAGAGAGTTCATTTAGTTTGACGCCACCAATTTGAAACAATATTCCTCAATGAAATTAAAATTGCCTTTTAGAATATACACTTGTCTGACTCCTAACAGCTTTATCTACTTAAAAATCTCCATTGTGTTGTAGAGATCTTCAAATGTAAAGGACTCTAGTTTTTATGATGCTAGAAAATTGAAATAACATTCCTTATGTCACGATTGCATATTTTATGATTATAGATGTTGTTTCTCTGGTCAAGGGAGCCAGTCCCGAATTCCAGAGCTGGTCCATGGTTTGCGTGGTTTGCCACTGCTGCTGTGTTGTGGCGATGTCGTCGTCGAATAGCGAAAGCAGTTCTTACCATATCACCTTTAAAATTACTAAAACATCGCAGTGTAGCTCCTGTAAATCCGAAAACAATTTCAGCGAGAAAAACTACTATAGGAGCGACTGAAACCACACAAAATTCCACCAACAATCAACAACAAAAACTCTGCCTAATTCTAAACACAAAACACAGCACTGGGATTAAAACTCGAGTTAAGCGACTTTGTACAGGTAAAATTATGAAGAAAAATTATACATACATGAAGAAAAATTATGAAAATCTTAATTAATTCTCTAAAACTTTTCCTCTTTTATTTTTTCAGGTGATGGACCGCATGTGACAAATTCGTCTTGTGTACAAACAACTCAGCAGGTCAACTACAGAGTCACAAGAAGTGGCAGAGTTTACGGAAAATATCCTAACAAAGTCGTTGTTGTGCCAAAAAAACAATAATGTCACTTGTAATCTTGTTTTTTTGTGACTGTGTCTTTTGTAGATTATCCTCCAATCAGAGGACATTAATAATTATCAGTTATACGACTTGCACACTTGTAATAATGATCAATTTCGTTCAGTTTCCGTCGTCTATAAATTCCTAATTTAAAATTTTATTAATGATGAGTCTTTGAAGCATTACGAAGACTTATCAGTATTCTAATTGAATTCACTGATGCGATGTAATTAGAGAATTTCGCTAAACTGTAATTGAATCTGCAATTAAGGAAATTGATCACAAAGGGATCTGAATTCAAACGAAATCATTATTTCATTATTCTAACATTATTTAACAGTTTTTTCAGCTCATTTCACAAAGAGAACTCAAGGACAAGTCAATTTTCTCTTCAACCTCCCCCGGGAGAAAATTTGAATGTTCGTTTGAATTGCGAAATGCAAAATTAAATTACCCTCAGAATTTAGTGTCTCTTCGCAGAGTCGACATGTTACTTTGCAGTATCTTCTGAACAAATTTGAATTCTCGAGTTTGATCATTTATTTTTCATCAAGATACATCATCATATTTATATAATAACTAATCTTTATCTTTATAATAACTAATCTCCCAGATTCGCAGAAATGAAGCATTTTTGGCAACTTTATCTCCCTTAAATCGAACGATTTATGTCATGTTTCTCCAATAATGTAAAATTTATCGGTGATATTTATGTATTAGAAGTTATTAGGATTGGCGACGAAATGCCATTCAGCGCCCCATTCTTCGATTTTGTATTCCAAACGCGACCTAATAAATGGGACGGAAATTCTCCCTGATCCGTTATCCGTTCTCCGGTCGCGTCCTCAACCCACTTTTGACTCGAAGGGTAAATAGCATATATAAGACACTTGATAAAGACCTTCTGCAAGGCTTTTGGAGCTTACATTGAAACAACTTGTAGAATCTCGTAGATCATGACGACCGCGACCAAGAGCACGACCCCACACTTGGCCCCGAGCGCGAGGCGCCAAGCAGACACCGAATTCGGCATCGCGTTTTTGGCCCTCTCGTTCCCCGTTACTCGCTACTCCTGCACCAAGCAGATCAATAAGCTTCGCGTGCGTTTCGAGGGTCTAGGACGCCATATAGCCTTCAACATAGTCTTTCCAGAATCCCTGAACTTCAAGAAATGATTGAGGATGGTCACGTTCTGAAATAGAAAGGAAAATTGATTTTATGAGCAATTCATGAATAAGTTGCTTGATTAATGAATGCATCAATCTTCAGAATCTTCAGAATCAAAAATTAAGAAAGAACAACAATTAAAAGTTAATTAATTATTGACCTTTTATGATTATTTGATTGCATTCGTATAAAAGCAAATTTAATTTTCTATACAAATTAGGTTGAAGTTTCAGACGTCTGACGAATTTTTATTTTTACATTTATTGGAATGGAAATATAAAAAAAAGGTTCTAAAACACACGATTTTTATTTATTCACTGGCAGAAATTTATATCCAGCAATGCCTAAAATTGTAAAGAATTTTAAAGAATTTTAAAGACACTTTAAAGGATTGCAAAATATTTTAAGTGATTTTAAGGAATTTCAAGGGACTTCAAGAGATTTTGTTTATTAAATTTAGATTTATTAAATTTTATGGAATTTCAAAGGATGCTAAGAGATTTTGATTAATTTTGAGATTTTTAAAAGTGTTGAAAAAGGATTATCAACAGATTTTTTCAGAGATTTCACAAGATTTCAAGAACTTTCACTGATTTTCAGAAATTTGAAGGAATTGGAAGAGATTTCAAGAGATTTTAATGAACTTTAAAGGATTTGGATATATTTTAAACAATTTTAAGCAATTAAATTCAGATTTATTAAATTTTATGGAATTTCAAAGGATGCTAAGAGATTTTGATTAATTTTGAGATTTTTAAAAGTGTTGAAAAAGGATTATCAAAAGATTTTTTCAGAGATTTCACAAGATTTCAAGAACTTTCACTGATTTTCAGAAATTTGAAGGAATTGGAGGAGATTTCAAGAGATTTTAATGAACTTCAAGGGATTTTGATGTATTTTAAACGATTTTAAGCAATTAAGGGATTGAGGGATTTTAAAGGATTTCATTTGATTTCATTAGAATTAATTCTTTGAAATTTCTTGAAATCATTTTATTGTCTTGAAATCTCTTGAAAATTCTTAAATTCTGTTGAATTCATTTAAAATCCATTGAAATTCCTTAAAATCATGTAAAATTTATTTAAATATCTTAAAATCATTTCAAGTTATTTTTAATGTTTTGAAACCTATAGAAAATCCTTAAACTCTTTTGAAATTCACTGAAATTTAATACAAACATTTGAAATATCTATAAATATTTGCAGGTATTTCGAAATCCTTTGGAATTTATTAAAATATCTTTAAATTTCTTCTACTCTCTTCAAATTCCTATCCTTTAATTCTTTTAAAAATCTCTTATTTTCTGGAACTCTCTTAAAATCCCTTGATCTTGAAATCCTTGAAGATCACTTAAAATCTTTCTTAATCTTTTAAAGTTTCTTTAAAATCCCTTTTCATCCCCTAAAATTACTCAAAATATCAAAAGATCTCCTCAAAATCCCCTAAATATCTTGAAATTTCTTTCAAATTCTTCAAATCTCCTAAATTCATTTGAAATCCATTGAAAATCCTTAAAGTCACATAAAATGTATTTAAAAATCTTGAAATTATTTCAAATTATTCTAAATCTCTTGAAATCATTTAAAATATTTCGAAATTTTCGAAGAAGACAAAAATTCGTCTAAGTAGTCATCTGAAACTTCAGCCCAATCCTACACCCAGAAAACAGTTTCTTCGAATCAAAGAAACTTTATTTAAATCAAAGAAATTTTTTTTTGAATTAAACAAACAGTTTCTTTAAATTAAAATAATTAAAAATAATTTTGTTTGGATCAAAGAAACTTCGTTTGAATCAAACAAAATTATTTTAAAAGAAAGAAAGTTTTCTTTAATATAAGGAAATTTTAAATTTGAGTTATTAAAATAAAAGTTTTTATTTAAAACAAGGTTTTTTCTGAGTGTATAGTATATACAATTAATTTTTTTACTGTATTACTAAAGAACGATTTCGCGTTCTATTGTCCCATTCAAGCGAAATTCGTATTTGCAGTAAGTTTGTCAACAAAGATCTCTAACAATCATCTGCAGCGACTCAGTGACGTATGTACTGGTGAATTGAATTTGGCACAGTTTCGTTTCATTCTACTTCAGGGAACTCGTTCGATACGTGTTTGCCCATTCTGAAACTGCGGGCATTATGCTTCTCAAATTGGCACATCTCTGATACGAAACTTGCAGTTACAATGTCCTCTTCGACTCCACAAACCAACGTTCCTCTCTGTACTCGAAAGGAGACAAAACTTCAATGCGAAATTTCCTTGAAACTTTTTATTGTAGAGCGATTTAAAAAAAGAAAAGAGAACTTCTATCAGAAATACAATTTAGAAGGAACAAATCGATCGGATGAAATCTTTCGCAAGAGAGAGTGAATGGTCCCTCGGAAATTAGATTATTTTCTCTGACACTTTTACCGAGACTACTTTTAAGTGGATCTGATTCACGGAAGCAAATAATCCCCTCAATTTAAATATCTGATAACTATCCTAATGCAATTCCATTGCACTTTCCCGGATATCTCTTTCATCGCAAGTACGTGCCTTGACTCGCAATGTTAGTTTAAATTGAAACCGCGAAACCTCACGAACTCTGGTATAAGCGGCAAAATGAGAAATTGTATTGATAAACCACCAGTATCAGCTTCAATTCAAATTTACTTCGTGGAAAATGTATTCAGACTTGAGTTTGAAATTCTATGTTTAGTTAGATTATATTTACATTTAAAATTATATTAATATATAATATATTATTTAATATTATATTATTTAATATTATGCAATCATATAAATACAAAATAGCAGTTTCTAAATTTGTAGATCCTGAATAATTAATCTGTTCATCAAAAGCAATCTTCATTTAATGAATTGACCACCCGGTGCTGGAAACAGAGTTCATAAGACCTAATTGACATCTTAAAGGTGATTTGTATGGAAAGAGGCCTATCTCATTTAAATAGAATGAGGACGGTTTAGGGCTTCGTTATTATTAAGTTTCGATAATTCAATGACACACCCTGCGGAGTGCAGAAATAAAGAGTAAGTTTATAAATAACTTATATATATATATAAATATAATAATATTAAACCGAGTATTAAACATTATTGATTGAAAATCACATTGTTATCAGAAAGTGCATGATTCCACCAAAAAAGAACCCTTTTCACTAAAGTGCAAGGTTCAGAATCAAAAGGCCGCCACTTCAAAACATTTCCTCGGCCAAAATCAATAATCTGCAAAGGGAGAACTATATTCTGCACAAATTCATTTACGTACTTTTTTGGCTTGAATCCACCAGGACAGAAATAAGAGATTGATTGACAATTTTTGCTTCATTTCATCTGCGAGACAATTAATCTGCGAGAAAGAAAACTTTCTTTCTTTTAAAATAATTTTGTTTGATTCAAACGAAGTTTCTTTGATCCAAACAAAATTATTTTGAATTATTTTAATTTAAAGAAACTGTTTGTTTAATTCAAAAAAAATCTCTTTAATTCGAAGAAACTGTTTTCTGGGTGTAATCAAAATTCCAGAAACCTATTTATCGATTTTTGCTTCAAAAACCATTTAAACTTTGACAATGTTAATAAATATTTCCAGGACTTCAGTCTCTTGAGATAGAAAAGATTGCTTGATGCAGTTTTCTAGTGGCAGGATTTAAAATGCATGTCACTATAGTGAGAGAGATCAATATAATGATATAAAAAGTTATAAGTGTCTATTTTACGCGATGCAGACTGGAGAAACCTCTTGTGTCAACTTATCTATATGCATGTCTGTGCATGCATTTATGCATATGAAATTAAGTCAATATTTTTGGGGTAAGTAGGTATTCATCACGAGAAACTTCACTTTTGTCTCAGTAGCTCATTCCGAAGATAACTGGCAAAAACAGAGAGAAAAATATTAATTAATATAATATACTAGAGAAATATTAGAAATATTACACTTTCATTTTCAATTTTTCCATACAAGAATCTCAATAAATATTCTATTCCAGAATAGAATAGGAAACGGAAAAAAAATATCCTGGAGTGATCAGCAAAACTGAGCAGTAAAACTTTCCCTTCGCCAATTTGCTGGCTTGTCGAAAGTCGAAGCCTTCGTGATTCGATCGCGTGATGGTCACTTCGAAATCGTAAAACTGATGTCAGCAGAATCCCTGCGTTAAAATCGCATGTTGTGGTTCGACAAATAATTGGAAATGTCATCTGTGGGGAAATCACATGAAAACTCGAAGGTTTCTGAAGCCAAGTCCCACTGTCCCTTAATATTAATAAAATTACCATTTTAGTCTCTGTAAATGCTTCTTTTATAAATAAAATAACAACTCTACTTGAAAATTCTGCTCTTTGATTCATCTCTTCAATTTTATCTTTTAAGGACACTTTTTCTGAAGTAATTCCATTTTATGACATGTCACTGCTGTCGACACTGATTCGCATTACAGACTGTATAAAATTTAATGAGGTGGAATATCTTTTTTACGGGTTTCTGGAAATCCTTAATGCAAGTTGACGTTATGACAAAACATAAAAAAATTGTAAAATAAAACATTTCAGAGATAAGAGTATAGAAATGGGTGGAAATTGATGAAAAGAGTTTAAATGGCTCTGTATTTCATATTTATCATTCTGTCTACTCATAATAAAATTCATAACATTAAATTTCCTAATTCGCAAATCGTGATCAGATAAAATAAATCAAGGGAAATTAGAATGACCTTGGGGTTGTATCGAAACTAACTTTTAAAATAGAAGTCACTTTATCAAGATAAGACTTGTCTTATGTGCACGTACTGTTACTTTAAACCCTCATTTCGGCGGAAGTAATTACCCTAAGTAAAAAAATAGCTTCACTCATAAAAGAAAGGTAAACTAACTTTGACCTCGTGCCGGAGACCCTGAAAAAAAATGAAGTATAATAAAGACATAAAAGACGAATTATAAATGCATCAAAAATTGTAAACTATTTGTGAGTTCTTTGGTGATAAAAGTTCTCTCTATATATGATACTTTTAGTTGAAGGACGATTGATCTAATAATACAGGTCATTAAGAATTTCCGGAATTGAGTTTATCCAAGATTGATGACTACAGGTGGACAAGATAATATTCGCTGAAGGTCAAGAGCAGTTTTGAAGTGATAACTAGATACAGATTAGAATCAGGGAGGAATTACTGTAGTTGTAGGGGTTGAAACATTATAGGGGCTGATTTTATCGGTTTACTACATTGTGCTATTAACGACTTGATTTTTATCTTTAATAATGAAGGACGTGAAGAGTAGAAAATGATAAAATATAAATTAGATTTGAATTCAGTGAACTGGAACCTTATCGGCGGTTCTTTGGAAATAAGAATGAAAAGTCATGCTGCAAAGTGAATTAAAAGTTCTAAAACTAAGTAAAAATGGTTGGCTGAATTTGGGGAAGACTTGCTTTTATCCAGTCAGGGTTAAGAGTTTGTTCATTAATCTTCTTTGCTTTATTTGAATACAATTGACCTTTTCAAGCTTGATTTTGATTTTATGAAAAATATTTTCATTATAATTAATTAACGGCAATTAAAGTCAATATTTATTCGTTTACAAAAGTCGGTTTGTTTTTTCACGGACGGAATTTGTAAAAGGAAAAACAAAGAGACATTTTTTCACAGTAGAGTGACGTTTATTTTTAGCCAGTATATTTTCGTCAATGGTGCAACGGAATAATATAATCGATCTTTTTTTTTAAAGCTTTCTATCAAACAAAACCAATTGAATTGCATTCTTCTCTAGGTTGTCAACTTTTTAGGCATTTTATATATCTTTTTGCGAAATCCGAGAGAAAATGCATTTTTGCTGACTACTCACTGAGTTCATAAAAAAAATCGAAGAAAAATTGCTACTAAAAATAGATGCAGCTTGTTTTTTTTTAAATCAATAAAGAGCTTTCCTTACTCAATTTTCCTTTTCAAAATATCCTTCATTTTCCAGCTTTTCTCTGTAACATAAAAATAGTTCAGTAAAACATTCAAACAAATTGTATATGCAACTTTGAATTAATTCCCCGATTTTTCTGATTTTCTATAGATATATTCAAATCACAGAAAAAACAAGGACTGAAAGTGTTTACAGCTGAAATCAGTCAGTTTTTCAGTCTTAAAACAAGATTAAAAACTGACTTAAGACTGAAATCCAGCCTAAAAACTGATTTCAGAAAAATAGAAAACAGCCCCCATTAAAACCTAATTAGGTCAAAACAATTTTCCGCTATATAACTTTTCAAATAATTTCCCAATTATACTGGCCTTACCCAAATACCCAGTTGTCAAAAAGACAATTGAACCTTCTGACATTAATCAATACCACAAAAAAGTAATTTTTAGAATGAGGTCAAATTTTTCGTTGTAACTTTTGAACTAATCATCCTATTCTGATGGACTTTTGATATATGAGTTAATTTTCAACCCTCCATCACCAAATCCCAAAAAAACTACTCCCACTCCAAGTGCTAATCTTCCAGCTTTCTTCGAGAGCTAATTTGACCTCAAAGATACAAAATAGACCTCTTTTCTCATAATAGTCTCGAATCGGAAAGACTAAAGCTTCCTATTGTGTCCGAGGAGCCTTTGCAAAACAGTAAACGGTGCAGTTGACTCCTGTTCTTTAACCGGAAGTAGAAATGCCTAGACGTTGGTGAAGCACGTGCCAGGCTATTAAGGATTAGGTACGGTGATTCCAAAAAGTGTTCCTCGTAACACGGTCAGCAGCCAATGCGCTGCCCAGGGTAGAAAGGGTGGATCGGGGGTGGCGCGCATGCGTCGTCGGCGTATCGACGCCCGGGCAGCGTCGCCGTCAACCCTTGCGGAGAAACAGAGAGAGGAATACGGAAAAAAGAGAGGGAGTGAGAGACGGCGTGTAAGAGAGAGGGCCAAGGCAGAATCCACAGTAGTAAAGCCCAGCCTAGTCAGCCGGGCGCACCTCAGTGGCGCTTCTAAAAAAAATCCGAACTTGGAAAATTTGTCCGCGTTCGTGAAAAGTGAACTCTTTTGATAAGATCGTGAAAATAAATAAAACTGAAGAAAGGATCCGAACTCAAGTGGATGAGACTGAGAAGGTATTGGAGAATATTATAGCTCGTAAATATTATCTTCAAAGATGGCAGTGTTTTATAACATGGAGGCTCGCGAGCGGGATGCTGCATGGACCCGAAATCAGTCTTCTGGCTTTGGCTCTTGAAAAATTCATCATGATTCGCTCTGAGATTTAGGGGAAAAAGTGGAGATGTAAAAAAGAGTAGAGTTATAGTCCCTTTTCCCTCGAGAGGGAGAAATTGAATGTCGTATGTCAGGAGTTCATTTCAGTATTTGACAGGTTCGATCTGGAGATGATTCTTGTTTGTAGATGATTTAATTGGATAGGATTTTATTGATAAGGGGAAAAGGTGGGTTTATTGACAATTTAATCAGGAAGTTCTTTGTTTGATTTACGTATTTTTGTAAATATTGTTATTAATGGAGTGATTGGATTTTAGATGAATTTTGAAAGATCAAAAATGATTTTGACGATATTGCAAAGGAGTTTCTTGAAATAGAGTTAAAATTTTTTAAATAGAATCACTATTGTTGAATCTTTGCCAACGATCGTAGATATTTCTGTAATATCTGTAAATTCGCATTTTTTGGAGAAGTTGATTATTTCTTAGCCAGAATATCCTATAATAATAATAATAATAATAATAATAAAAATAATAATCTTGTTAAATATTCCGAATAAAAAAAATCCAATTTTCCGGAAATAAAAAAGAAAAGAAATATTTTTTCTAGGAACTGGATATTCGTTAGCGAGCAGGAGCGACGATCAATTTAATGAGTTTATATATATTTTCCCTTTGATATTGTCCTCTCACGCCTAAATGCCTTTGAACTGTGAGCATATATATAGCAAAACTAATATCACAAGGGTGACAAAGGAGATATTATTTAGTAGACTGTGACCGCATAAAACCTTGTGCATCGTTAAACAAATATTCGTTTATTTAAACAAGTCGTATGGAGACAAAGAGTGTATAAATATAATTTCAACGTCAAATTTTTGTTTATTAATTCTGGAAATTCTTATTAAACTTTCATCATTGAATTTAAATATTATTCTTATGGTATTTATTTTTATAAGAGTATATTGATATTTATATACAGTGTATAATTTAGGAAGATATTAAATCGTGATTTATGTAACTAAATCAAGTGACACTAACCACACACAGAGGACTCGTGTTCCCTTTGTAATTATTGAACGTCCCTGAGGGATAGATACCTAATTACAAGGCAAAATTTTCAGGGGAAGCACTAATTTGATGGAAGAAATTAAGGAAGGAATCAATTTTCCTCAAAGTCGTTCAGAAAATATATTTGGATCAATGATTTGAATAACTTTCAAGTCTTTACCTTTCATTTCTTTAAATTTATTTGAGGCAAAGTTATTGTTTTTATTCAAATTTATTCTTGTCATATTTCAAACATTTTTGAAGCAATTAAAAGAGAAATGAGTTGAATACCAAGTTTATGAAAGATATTTATTATTGAAACGCAAACAAAATGCATATTTAAAATTTTAATTTGATCGTCTATTCCCTAGGCTTTTCATGAATTATCTGGTCGTAAGTTTTCCAGGTAAAGTCATATTGAACTTTTAAATCGATAATATAGGCTAAACTAGCTAGTCATAGTAATATTAAAATATAAATAGGGTGGCTTCTTCAATTCCTACCAAATTTATGAGATACTAGGCGATTTAAGACTTTTTTTGTCATTATAATTCACGTGAAAGGGGAGGGAAGATAAACTGTTCTGGAGAACTCATTGATTTATCTACAGTAAAATAAAAAGAGGGTGCATAATGTAAACAGAAGAGGATTTCTGGAAGTGAAAGTAACTAATAGTGAAAATAACTTGAATCAATTTCGATGACTTCAGCCCTGACACAGAGCCACTGTCGAGTCATATTTCACTGTAAATAGAGAAAGGGGTCGATATTTTGCCAGGAACTTTCAAGGCGGATGTCACGTGTCGTTGAAGCTAGTTTATAAAAAGTGTAACGTAACTTTCTAATCCCTTTCCAGGGGCTTCTAAGCTCATTTTCATGTAACAGACTCTTAACTTTTAAATATTTCAAAAGCAAATTCCATTTATTCTCAAAATAAACTGAAATACCTCAGAGAAATGTTTGCTATTAATTTAATAAATGTTTCCATAAATACAGAAAGTGCAAGTGTTCACAAACTTTGAAAGTCAGTTTTAACTTACAATGAAATCTGTTTGTTCAAATCAAGAATCCAAGTCCACGAGATCTTGAAAGTTTCACGTCAGAATTTCTCGAATTGCATATTCATCGGACAACTGTCTGAAGGAGATCTTGTCTAACTTTGGATTCTTGTAGTTCTAGAGTTTTAATGGGCTTGTCAGCCTCTCTGTTTTCAGCAAGAGGCGAATCCTGTATCGTCGAAATCGATTAAAACACTTTCCCTGAATTATGCAATTTCTTGGTGAATTCATATAAAAATCAACCAAAATTTTATCTCGGTGCATTTTCCTCTGTGGCAGAATAAATTTGAGAATCAAGGAAAAATAAAACTTGGAAATAAGTCTATTTGCATTGGTATTGAATGAGGAAAATGACCTGCGCTTCTAACTCTAACTGGTGCAAGGCCTATACACAAATGCAAAGGTACATAATATGCACTGTACATATATAGTTACTTCATTCAGAATCGAGTTGGCTGAATTATGAATGGCGGTCGATATCTTTGCTTATACTGAGCAGATTTCATGCAACTGTCTTTTTCAAGGAAAAATTATATGGCGCTTGTGGAATATAATTACGAACATCGGCAAAACCCATCTAAGAACACACTCATCCCTCACATTGTCATCAAATTTCCTGCTTGCTCGCCTCGTTACGCGGAAAATCGCTTTCCTTGATCCAATCTCTGCACGCTAAACTGCCTTGCAATATAACGTATCATAAAACCCTTTCTATCTGCAAACAAATTTTATTTCATTATTATCTTGTTGGAATTTTCTCAAGAGTAACAATTTCCGAAATTGGAATCACCCACACATTCTCGAATTTTACAAAATAACCATTGAAAGATTCATGATCCTCAAAAGCAAAGTTCGTAAAATTGAACATGTCTTACAATTCTCTGATTCCAGCGATGCGGAAAAATCGACCCTATTCGTCATGACTGAAACCTTTTTACCTTCGGAAATTACATTCTAAATAGGAGTTTCTGTAGCCGAGAAAGGAGGAAAGAAGACAGAGGAAAGAAGGAGCGAAGGAGTAAAGGAGTAAAGGAGTGAAAAGGGAAAAGAGTAAAGTTGAAAATTTACTGGAGAATAGAGAGTCGACGTGGTGGTTCCCTTGGGAAGGTGAAGAGTAGAGGCTCTTAAGGGCGAGTGGGGGGATGCAGTACGAAGGGGTGGCGGCATGGAGGAGCCCTCGCTGGAGGCTCTCCTGCAGGCGGGCATCATCTTCGTGGTCGGCGTCGCCATCATCCTCTCGAATCTTCTCATCATCGCCACCTACCTCAACTTCCGCGGTAAAGCGTTATTCATATCATAAATAACAAAAGTCACCCACAGAGGACAAAGGTCAAGTCTTCTGCTTCAAGCTACACAATAAAGAAAACCTTGATCTGGAAAGCCTTGATCTGATTGGAAGCTACCACTCTCCAAGATCTATTTCTAATTCAAAACAATTCCTTTCCAGGTCCCTCCGAGGTGATAAATTACTATCTGCTCTCATTGGCGACAGCGGATCTGCTCTGTGGTCTGCTAGTTGTGCCCCTTTCCGTATATCCTGCGTTGGTTCAATCATGGGTTTACGGAGACATCGTCTGCCGATTGGTCGGCTACCTGGAGGTCACCATCTGGTCGGTGTCCGTTTACACCTTCATGTGGATCTCTGTCGATCGATACCTGGCCATCAGGTGAGATTATTACAATTATTGATCAACTAGTTCTGAACTTTGGATCTCTGGATCTCCGGAAGTTGCAATTATATCCAAATAGCTTCTATTTCTGTAACGTTTGATCTAATCAACAATTGTAATTGTTTTCTGTTCTTTTTCAAGGAAACCACTGAGATACGAGACAGTACAGACGAAGACACGATGCCAGTGCTGGATGGCCTTCACATGGATCAGCGTAGCAATGATGTGTTGCCCGCCATTGCTCGGCTTCAACAAGCCGATCTTCGACAAAGAGGCCTTCATCTGTATGCTAGACTGGGGAAATATGGCCGCCTACACCATCACCCTATCTATTCTTATATTAGGCCCCTCGGTCATCACAATCGTTTACACCTACTTCTACATTTTTTCAATGATGAGACGACTGAGATCAGGTGTACCGATCCACGACAAAGAATACGCCACAGCTCTGTCGGAAAATTTGAGCAATCCCAGTCACATCATGTCCTTCGTCTTGGTGATGTGCTTCTGGATCGCATGGGCCCCCTACGCAGGCCTCAGGATCTACGCTGTTGTTAATGGGCCCCCAGAAGTAATTAATTCTCCCTCATTTGATTAATTATTAATTCAAGATTGTATTTTATTGATATTAATGTTCCTTTCCAGATGCCGTTCCTGCACTTTGCAGTGGTTTGGTTCGGAGTGACAAACAGTTTTTGGAAAGCAGTTGTCCTTGGAACCCTGAGTCCCCAGTTCCGTCTCGCGGCACGCGTCCTTTGTTTGACCTTGTGCTGCCGACACAGAAGACTTCCGCCGGAACTTCTCGGTCTTGATGACGACGATTAAGACGTTTCGAAATACGCGATGCACTATAACTGCGCCGCATTCCTAGAGCATCGTCCTTTCTTTTTTTTTTTTTCTTTTTTTTTTCTATCGGTCAAACAATCGCTTGCACTCCCTCGAGGTCGACACTTCTTTCGAATCGTTTTGTCAATTAATTGATTTCCCTGAATTTAAAAAAGAGAAAAGACTTCTACCTAATTTATAATTCACTAGCAGTATTGCTGTATTGAATATATTTTTCCAACCCTGATATATAAAGTGTTGTGTACATTGAAAAACAATTATTGATGGAATTGAAATACTTTAGATCTCATATTGTGTTGGCACAGAACTCAGTGATTTTTGTATACTATTCCTATTTTTGTCTTCTTGTATTTCATATTTTGAGGATTAATAATAGTATGAAAAGATAAAAGGAAAAAGGAAAAATATGTCGTCCTTGAAAGATCGTGGCGACAGAACTCAAAGATAATCAATTCTAGACGCACGACGACTTCCAACTCGTCCAACTTCCACGTCTCAAAAGTGTCTAAAATAATCTCGCTTCGCTCAATCTAGATTCTGTTAACTAGAGGTAATTTTTCGTAATGAAAAAGAAAACACAAGTGAAAAATTGCGTTGACAGCGACGACAAAAAAAAAATACAAAATAACCGTTGCCTGTAATATCTACGTAAGATCAAGCTCAATAAATGTCGTTAGCTAATTGCGCAGAGTTACTAAGGTCTGAGATCAATTTAAAAAAAAGGGCGCGAAAGAGGGAGAGCAAGAGAAAAATCTTGAGAGAGTGTGAAAGATTTAGAACTATTAGAGAGAATGAAAGGGAGAGTGATTGAGAGAGAGAAGAATGGTCTATAATTAACAAAACAAATCTAGTCAATTAACGGAGATGTCTCTGCGAATGCGACGCGCCGATAATGCGATTTATTGTAGGAGTGCGCATGCGCCGTAGATCGCTCGAAAAAACTGAGAGCTACTCGCGAAAAATTCAAATTTTTTCTTTTCATGGCCTTTTTTTTGAATTCTGATCTATTTTCAACTTCTGATTTACTTTTACTTCTGATTCTCGATGACGCGATTGGCTCTCTGCAAAGGAAATACGAAATCTTCAATAAAATTAATGAAAAAGTCTTTCAGTAAATTAAATTTTGGTTTGTCTTTTATATTGATATTCGAAATTTGATATTCTCGGAAAATATTTATAGAAAGAGATGTTATTGAAAAATGACAAAGTATTGGAGATTTCTGGATAAGAAATGCAACTTCGACATTCAAGTCGATTAAGTATGATTAATATTAATTGTATTATTAACATTATTAAGTAATTCAATCTCGGTATATACAGCGCAATGTGAATAAATCGAAGCCGCACGACCCGCGAAATAGAAAAAACGCACTATTGAATCTCTACGTGTCGTAAAATAATTAATATTAACAGTTTTACGCGTAGCGCAATCAGCAGCTGTCGAAAAACCCAGCTAAACTCTAACATCTTCAATTCAACTAATTATAGTACTATGTAACTGTCCCAAAAATCAAATGTGGACATTGGGAATATTTCACGGATGTGGCACCCTCCGGCACTCGATGACTCAGTTTTATTTTGTAGAAAAAGGTGAATATCGTTAATATTTTTTTTTATTTTACACTATTAAATTGATTTTTGATTTAAGGATAGTTAAAACTCGATAATAAGAGCTTATGAAAATAGCAAGGTATGCTTGGAAATTCATATCCAGGGAAAATGATAATTTTAGAGAATATAATTTTAGAGAATTTAATTTGGATAGCTAATTAATAAATTGAATTCGAGAATTATAAGTCCAAGGATTTTTTTATGGTGCAATCAAGATGAGAGGTATTTCGTAATTAATTAGTGTAGGGATTTAGAGATAGATGCAGCAGGCCTGCCAATCTGTCGTCAAATTATTGCATTTTTATCATACTCTCGTTAGTGTTGACTTGTTAGATCTTTCGGCGGGTCCCAGAGTCTATAAAAATTGTATTTTCGGTATAAATACCTAGGGTGAGTGCTTCTCTGTTCAACTACCTATTTACATCAAACTCAAATTGTAAATAGCAAAAATTACTTTTAATTCAATTACTTTTAATTTTTTTTACAAACGGAACCAGATAAAAATGTTTCCTATATCGATTTATATGAAACCTATATGAAATCGGGTTGTAATCAGTTCAAACCAGTTTGGAGTCAGTTGAAACACCCTTTTAAATCAGATTAATGTTAATTAGAAATCTAATTAATTTCCAGCATTTTTGAAACCAGTTTGAAGTGGAATTTTGCTGTGAAGATTTTTTTCGTTTTTTGCAATTTTCATTATGTTTACAAAGAAATTAAGAAGAAAAACATTGGATGACCACTGACGCACTCAGCCTGCTGGCTATAGTGCATGGCAATAAATTAGACAAAAATGTTTTGTGAAATAAAATGATTATCAAGAGTTTTCCTAATCGAGTGCATAAATCACAAGTATGGTGTCTGAGAATGAAATCCAAATTTCCAATTAAGAAGGGATACAAACTGTTCTAACAAATCTCGACTGTTATCTACAATTCTTACGATTGTAAAATCCAGAGAGTTTACTGAAATGACAAATCTTAATGCAAATTGGAATAGAAAACGCGGTCTAATGTCAACCAGGAAAGATAAACTACCGACAGAATATTTTTCTCTTATGAAAAACAAAAACATATCCTTGGATAAGATAATTTGATAAATTAAGTGAAGAGAGAAATTTATCAAAGATAGAAATATGCAATATGCAATTTTACTTAAAAATTCGTTTCGATTTGGTTTATCTTTTCTGGAGCGAACTGGTCTTGGGATCCGCTTCACTATTCCGGGGCGATCCGGGCAGATTTTTTCGTCCAATTTACTGCTGTTGTAAGCTTATATTCCTATATTTTACGTGTCTCGAATGCAGAGCGGTGTGAGATGAAAAAAGTGACTGAATTATATTACTTTCAGTCGGTTGTTACGAGGTTTTTCGAAAAACCTTTTGTTTCCTATAATTCTAGGCACCACTCTGCATTCTTACAACCGCCAAACCGCCGAGCAGTATTAAATTTCTCAGCGATAACGAGATTCTAAAGCGGGGGCGACCAAAAGAGGAAAAGATGGTGAAAAATACATTTAATGAAGGGTCAATGCAAAAAAATAATGCAGAAAAAGGTCTGTCAGTCAAAAACAAAAGAAAAAAACTGACTTTCGATAGGTGACGAAGAAAAGCGGAACATGCGAAGGAAAATGAGAGAAGATAGAGAGAAAATAAAATAAAATTAAATTCAAAAAAAAAAGAACAAGAGAAAAGGAAGAAAAAAGAGTAAGAAAGTGGAGAAAAAAGAGCTGATCCCTGGCAGTTTCCGGGCGGCCTCCATTATTAACAATTAATTACATTTTTTACCTAGTTGCTAGTTTTGTACTAGTTTTGTAACGTACCTCACCATGGGCGTGCTGTTATTAAATATTTTAAATGGTTGTTGAAGAAAAAAAAAAAATAACGTTGATTGATTGTACGTTAAATACGTGTTCGCGTAGTCGTAAAATCGCGATTGGTTTCTCATTGTCAGCCAATCGCGAACGGTGAAAAGAGGGAGATAAGATGATATACTCGGTGTGGTAACTGTATGAGTCGCTCGTAAATTTACATTCATGAACTTCGACCCCGTAGAGGATTTAGAGCATATAGAGAGCCTTCGACGAATTTTTTTTTCAGTCACGCGCTACGCCGAGGCTGCGAATTATGAGATCACAAATTATAAGAATATATCCGTTCTAGAAAGCGATGTTTGCGACTTGTCGTTTCGAATTAAACAAGTTTCAAATCTTAAGAATTTTTCTTATGTGGTCTCCGTAATACTCGAATCCTTCTCACGCCGCTGAAACTATCTAATGAATATCCAGTATTGTAACTGAGAAATCGTGTGCGTGGATCGAACCACTTCGTGGTAATCGATGAATTCTCAGATTTATGATTTTGGTAGCTGAATTTTGAATCAGAATCATAAATTTGATGATTTTCAAACGGATAAAAGAAGGCCTATTACGTTCGAACGAGGATACCACACTCGGTATCATAAAAATAGATTTCGTTGATATTTTCGATGCAACAAGTCCCACCATATTTTATCTGTTAAAATTTGCATTTGTGAAACATTAAACAGAAAATTAAATCGTCAATTTATACTTAATTGGGGTGTACTTTTATATTTCAGAATATACAGGATTTAGTTTAAGGGCGTTGGAGTCAAGTGTTAAGTTCCAAACTCCATTCTCCTTTTTACTCAATGAAAATCATAGATAAATATTTTTTCGCTCTGTAGCGCTAATCTTTTTTCTAATATAAGACTGCGTACAGAGCGAAAAATATTTAGTTTTGATACTTTTTGCGTAAAATTTGGAATTCAAAATCTGACTTCAAAATTCAATATTTTCAGTTTAGTTAAAAAATATTTGAATTAGATGTTTTCTCGCTCTGTACGCATAATTCTAGTTAAGAATTGATTAATTCTACAGAGGGAAAAAATTCCAAATTTAATATTTATTGAATAAAATGAAGAAATCGAATTTTTAGATTAGAACTTGGCTCCAACACCCTTAAGTGAAAATTTATTAATGCCTGAGTTTGAGATGAAAAACAAATTGTAAAATTATGGTGAAGGACGAGTTGTAGTTCGAGAATAATAGGTTACAGGAAATGTGTAATATTGCGATGATAAGTGAGGTAATTCCGATGATAAAGGTACAATATTAAACGATTATTGTCCTAGAATCTAGAATAGAATTATTTATTCCAATAAACAGTGAGAGACGTAGACACTGCAATTTCTCACTCGACTCGATGAGTATGTGTGATGCTTATTTACCTGGCCCTCATCTTACTTCCACTTTAATTCTTACCTTCGTTTTCATTTCCGAGTCAAGAGGGCTCGACCATGGTCTCAGTATTCAGGAATTTAGGTCGCTTTCCAGTGACTTTTATACAAAAAGTCCTTGGCAAAAAAGCTTTTAAGGAACTCCAGTATTTTTGAAGAGTCGTTTTTCTTTTTGTTTATTTATAAATCTACGAAAAATAATGCCTTTATTAAAAAATATCTCAGTTTAAGGGAATTCAAGACGTCTTACATTTTTAACATTATTAATTAATTATAATGCAGTAGACGAAATATTAAAAAATTGAATATTTACGTAATTCAGTTTGGCTGACTTTTTTCGATCGAAGAGTGAGACTCGAATGTTGGCTAAGTGCCAAAGAGAACACTTGAATGCCTCTTCGTGAAAAAATACATGTGTGATCTTTATTTATCACAGAAATCTATTTTTGGAAATATACTTTTGCTTATACAACCAAGAAAGCTTATTATTTCACAAGAGTGGCAGAAAATTGAGAATTTGAGTCTTAAGCAATTAAAAAAAGTGTTTTATTTCGTGTAATTAGTATTTTTAGAATTTTAAATGAAGATTAGTTTCAAAAAATAGTTGAATTTTCTTGAATAGGTTTTTTTTTACTATTTTGTGTGTAAACAATAGCAATTTTGTAAATAGAGAAATTACAGTGCATTCAAATTGTGTCTGACCCAACACAGACTGGCACTACTTGATCGTTTAGAAAGAAAGTCGATAAATTCCATGCAATGCTTGACAACCACCCTTGTCAAAAATTCTTATCATAAATTCGTGAATTTTGTTTTTATCTGTATTTGAGATCATGAATGAGACACGATAATGCAATTTCCTCAAGAAAGTAAACTTTACCATGTAATACGAAGCTACTTTAAAGTTTAATCGATTTTGTCAACGATGAATACTTGGAAGATTGTTTCGTCCTTAGAACAGGTATTATTAGGTAAAATGACAAAAAAGACAAAAGTGGAAGAGAGGGAAAAAAGAAATTCATGAAACTAGGAGAAGACACTCAGTTAGTGTCGCATTGTGGTACCAACTGCATAAGAAGTTAGATCGAATTTTTTCCCGTCGTATTTTTAAAATAAAATTTCAATATGACAGAAGATATCGAAGATGCAAAAGTAAGAAAAATATTTTCCCAGCTTCCATACATTTTAAAAATATTATTTAACTTTTTTTTTGATCTGCAATTTAAAAAAAATTATGTTTCCAATATTACATACAAATAAAATAAAATTTTACTACTTGTTTCTTTCTGTAGATAATTATAAGTTTACTAATTCATAGGAAAATTAAAGATACCATACTATAACAAATTTATTGACTCATTTGTGATAATATGTCATTTTCAGATAATTTAATATGTCAAGGGCATTTTTTCTACTTACACAGTGTTTTGAGTAGACATTGAAATTGATGTAAATTGATAAAATCCACACTCATTTTACTATATTTAGACTGTATTTCCCTCGTATGAATTATTTATTTGCTTTAATAATTAATTTTCATTTAACTTTAATAATTAACTGTCATTGATTCTAGTTTCCCTACTATTAATGTTTATAACTGGACGTTGATAAATCATTTCTAATTAAACATTTTCAATAATAATGAATTTTCTAAAACAATACAAATAAAATGTAATATAAAATTTAGAAACATATAAGAAACAAATTATTATAATTAATTTGAACAAATAGAAATTTTTAATACCTTACTCAGAAATCAGCAGTCACAGGTTGATTTTCAACAAAGTTCTGATACGATGGAAACCATGGTGAGTTCCGAGGGTCGTACCAGCCACGAGAGAAACCCCCTCACTTCACACCCCCTTATCACCTTCCATCGTCACCTTCTCTCTCACCTACTTTCTCCATCTCACCTTCTCTTTTCATCACAAACCGATAGTCCTGAATATTCTCTTTCTTCATCCAGTCAAATTCTCACCTCTTCTAAAGAATTTAACAACAACGCTTTATCCTTTTTAACAATAATAATTTGGTGCATAATATAATAATCAAAATGTTTGTTCAAGGACCACAAATGGTCCATGAGAAATCGGATAATTCCGAAGAAGTTAGTGACGAAGAAGTATCTGGTGATATTCTTCAGGTTGACATTTATTCATAAATCTTTATTTTTTCATTTTTAACAAAGTGGTGTAACGAAATGTCTCGAAAATTCGTTAAAATATCTTAAAATTCCTAGAAACCCCTCAAAAATCTACAAAAACTTTCAAAATCATGAATCGCTTGATATCCCTTCAAATTTTACGATTACCTTAGAAATTATTTTAAATTCCCTACCAAACTACAAGTATTTAAATTTTAAATCCCATGAAATATTTTAAATTCCATAAAATATTTTAAAAATCATAAAATTGACTCGATTTCCTTTTTTTTACATTAATAATCTCTAAAATATACAAATGTGACTCTAAAATTTTAGAAAAGACGAGAAGAATGCGAGAGGAAAGCTCGAAGGGGGGAAATGGACCCCCGGTTAGAATTTGCATTCCAATTATTAGTGGACGCAACAGGACTTCCTCGTCATGAGGTCATGGACCATGTTTTCGAAGGAGATATGTTGGATGAAATCAATCAGTTATTCCTGCCACATATGAAGGCAACCCTCATGTGGTATTACCAGGAAGTGGATGAGCCGGAAGTTCCTCGCATCACAGAAATTGTATTAATATTATTAATTACTCCTTATTACTCAATTAATTAAAAAGAACCAATCTGCAATTATATTTTGAAGGTCCCAGCTAAACCAACTGCATCCAGACCTCCAGGAAACACAGTTGCACCAAAAGTTAAGGAAATTAAGGAACCAAAAGACCCTCCAAAAAGAAAATTGTTCCTAACTGATGGGTGGCAAGTTCCCTGTACAGGAATTTGTGTTTATATGTTTCGGTATTCTTTTCATTCCAGTCTTAGTTTTAAAATTTTAAATACTCTACTGTATTTCATTTAACTTTAAAATTGAAGAACTTGTATTTAAATAATTCTAGAATCAACGTGGCGAAGCAACTACCAGAAGAGGGTTTCCAAAAAGATTTATATACAGGCGTGATAGACACAAAAAAAGTGGGGGTGATACCATCTATTCAAAGAATAGTGGAATTTGTTTTTATGGATGCACTTGCCCATCCTGGAGTTGAGGATGAGGATGACTGTCCTATGATTAAAAGCCTTCTACTTCCTGGCCTTCGATCCTTTTGTAGTGCCCTAAAAGGTAATCTGTAGAAATTTCTTTTTCCCTCTGTATATTTGAATCTTGACAAATTCTTGAAGAAAATAAAATTTCAGTATGTGAGGAAGTTGCCCGTGAAGGTAGCATCTTCGATGATGGGGAGTCGATGATGGATGGAGTCCACAACTTCGACGAAGCAAAAGCCTTTGTTGCAAACGCTCAGACTGCAGCGAAGGTGGAAGAACGAGTGAGAACCTGGACGAAGAAATTAAAAGATTTTATGCTGGAGAGTAAACAGGTCAGAAGAGAAAACGACAGCTCGGGTCCTCAACAAGAACTGGAGTATTGGAAGCGAAGGGGGGCACAATTCAGTCAACTTGTTGGCAGATTGCAGGTTCTGTAAATAGAATTAAGAACGAAAATCATGTTATTCCAATTAAATTGTTGAAATTCAATCGTCTTTAGGAACATGAAGTTAGAATGTCTCTTTTGTGTCTGCAAGTCTTGAGGTCAAAGTTGATAAAGGACTGGGTCGATGCTGAGGATGAGGTCACTTACTGCTTTAATGAAGCCAAAGATAATGCAAAGTTCATCCAAGCTTTGGAGAAATGCTGTCATTGCTTGTATCTTGATGATCCTGTATGTAGCTCTTCTGAAGAGAAAATGAAATTTGACACAGAGAGTTAAATAGGTGTTATAATATAACAATGGATGTTATAAGATGTTATGACATCCGTAGGTAAAAATGAGAGACTCTTTGGTATCTCTTCTGCAAACAGTGAGGCTGATCTATAGTGTCTCTAGATACTATAACACTTCAGAAAGAACGAGTTCTTTGATGGTGAAAATCACTAACCAGATGATTGCAGCTTGTAGAGATTATGTGACTAAAAGAGGACGAGAAAATGTTTGGAGCCAGGATAGAGATGTTGCAAGACAGAGGCTGAAACATTGTTTGAGATTAAATAAGTAAGATGAGACCTGATTTTAGTTCTTAGGAATTTAGTTGTTAGGTTTAGCTTAAATGAATCTATTGTTTGTAGAGCCTACAGGGAAACCTACAGATTAGTTCGTTGCTCTCCAGCAATTACAGAACAGGAATTTGCTTTTTCCGAAACTCAAGTCTTTGGAAGATTTGATTCCTTCTGTGCAAGGATTAAAAAGATCCTAACTATGTTCGACCTTATTGAAGACTATCAAGGGTTGTTTAAAAGAAGAATGGAAGGGTTATTACTAGGAGAAGGTATTTTAAGATATTTTCTGCATATATAATTGAAATTCTAAACTAAAATACTTTACATTTTAAGCTTTGGATGAAGCGATCAATACCTTTGAAGAAGCCAAGAAAATTGCGACCAGCAAGTCATATGACTACTTAGATCCCAGAAACCTCGAGTTTGACAAAGACTACGATATATTTATGACCAAAACTGATGCTTTGAAGAAAGACATTGGACAAATTATTGAGAAAAACTATGCTGATGTTTGGGAAACACCGCAAGGTATTCGTTTCTTGACGCGTTTTGAAAATGTAAGTCAACTCTTTTGGAAAATAAGTTACAGGATTAGAATTAAATAGTGAGAAGGTATTTTCTTCTTAAAGGTTAGTGAGAAAATCCCATTAACGAAGCTGGATGAGAAATACACTTTAGTAGTTCGTTATTGCGACAAGGAAGTAGAGAGGATATTAAAACTCTTCAAAAGACAAAGAGATGATCCACCTTTGCCAAGACACTTGCCACCCATTGCAGGCAGACTAACCTGGGCCAATTCCCTAAAGTAAAACTCAAATTTAAAATCTATTTATATTTAACATAAGCTATCAATATTTATTCCATTATTCTTAGAGTTCATCTGGATGATCTAGCAAACTCTGTTTCCAACCATCCGGTTTTGAAAACTTTACCAATAACAGCGGACCTGATAAGAAGATATAATCATGCTACGTCTGTTTTATCACAGTACCAAACTGACATTGCTGAAGTTTGGACACATCAGAATTCATGGGTTATTGAAGAATGTCTGAAAAAGTTAGTACCTTCAATCATACAATGGTAGAAATTATTCTAACGAAATAAAATTTCATACAGACCCCTACTAGCCATTGACCGAGAATCTGGAAAAGTCAAGGTCAACTTAGAAGGTCGTATCCTACTTCTTCTCAGAGAGTCTGATTGTCTCGCAAAGCTGAATTTAGAATTGCCAGTTGTAGCTTTGACGATTCTTGCCAAAAGGGATCATTTTACGCTGATCAATGATTCTCTGCAGTTGTTGATAGAAGAGTTTGTAGCGACTTCCAGAAGAGTCAAACTGGAAGTAAGGCCACTTTTGCTACCACATCTTGTTCGTGTCTCTTCTTTATTAGGACCTGGTCTTGACT
This sequence comes from Synergus umbraculus, assembly GCA_900474325.1. Classification (NCBI taxonomy): domain Eukaryota; kingdom Metazoa; phylum Arthropoda; class Insecta; order Hymenoptera; family Cynipidae; genus Synergus; species Synergus umbraculus. Next base: position 80,772 of record UCOK01019067.1, read on the forward strand.
CTTTGACATGGACGAAATCCGAGTGGAAGACATTTTGTCAAAATACTCGAGAGCAGATTAAGACTTTTGATGTTCTCATCACTCGAGTCCATGATGTCTATACGAACAGGTATTATCAAGAAGAATTCAGCTTCTCTAATATGATGATCTAATTCTAATTCTGATGATTTATTGCTGATAATCTAATTCTTCTTAGGATTCTTCAAGTTTTGACAAGCATGCAGAAAATCACTCTGCATGCTTTACCTGAAGATCAGCCATGGAGTGTGGAAAGCTTTATAGAAAAAATAGAAGAAACTTGTAGAATAACTGCTGAAGATTTGAATCGAAAGAGTAAGATGGTGGAAGAAGCTGTCGAGGAGGTACTGGAACTGGTTAAGAATGCAGCAACTGCTTTCAAGGACACTCTAGAATCGGGGCACTTTGATTTGATGAATAAAGAAGGTGAGTCTCAAGAAGGCAGCAGTGAAACATCACAGCAACAGCAAGATTGGTCTCTTGTTTGGGCCTGTTTTGATGATCCACATCAGTTGTTATCAACCCCAGGAGGTGGATTATCGAAGGGAATGCAGGAATTGGTACGAAATGCAGTCAGTGAAATGAGAAGGTACTATTCAAGAAAAGTCGTTGATGTTTTAATCAAAGTCACAAGAAATTCGCTAGATGCAATTAGAAAGAGATTCGCTATTGAAACAGACTCAGGTAAAACTACTTTTAGCTTTTACTATTCTTTTATCATTTACTATCTAAATCAAATGGTAAACTTAGAAATAATTTTGCAGAAAAACCAGCCCAACCAGTATTTTTACTTCATGCAACTCTGATGATACCATCAGTGATTGTCAGGCCAAGTCTGGATGAGGTTCAAGAAGCCTTGACATCCACAGGAAAAACTATAGCCGGAGTAGCAAAAGGTGTATCACAGTGGAATGCTGGTGGATCGAAAAATGGTGAAAAGGTAAAATTTTGATGATGAAGCTACTTCTTATAAAGGATATTTTGATCACCTAAATTCTGATCACCTAATTCTGTCCATCCAGACCTATTGGCGCAGTGTACCTTGGACACCTAAGAGGAACTTGGTTGACATCGTCACAAAAGCCAAAGTAGATGCAGAAAAACGAGAAAAAGAGAATCCTGAAGATCCAAAAGCCAGGAGAAGACGACTCTACAAAATATCTTCTGAGGAAAGACCTGCGTTTCCGGTTCAACAAAGAAATTTCCATAGTCTGGTGATGGAAAATAAGGAAATTGTAAAGATGTTAGGACTCTTGAGTTCCTGTACCCTGGAATTACGTCAAGACCTTGCTGATTTCATGGAACGCTGGAAGCCCTACAAGTTCTTGTGGAAGAATGAAAAGAGTGTCCGCGAATTATTGCAGACATCCTTGACTGATTTTGAAACTATGTTGAGGAAACATGGGGAACTTGAAGATAAACTGGCCACTGAACCAGATACGGTGATACTGGGTTCGTCTATAGCAATATCAACGGAGAAATTAAAGTACGGTCTGTATACAGACATCAAAGGATCCACTCACAAGATAGGCCAAGCAATAAAAAAGAAATATCGAAGAGAAATGGAGTACGTCTATGCTGTCATAAACGAAATGGAACGCAAGTTGGACCGACAAATCCGGGATCTTGATGATGTGCGATTGATAATGGACACCTTGAAGAAGATTCGAGAACAAGAAGTTGATATGGAGTTAAAGATCGAGCCCATCGAAGAGGCTTTCAATATAGTAACAAGATACGATATTCCAGTTGATCGAGAATGTCTCGAACAGGTTGACAACCTTAGGTACACATGGCAACAACTCCAGGCTCGAGCTCTTGATAGTCACGTCCTCTTGTTAACTCTTCAACCTCAATTCGAGGAAGAGTTAAGAAACAATCTGGAAAAGTTCAGAATCGATAATGAGGCTTATTGTGAAGAGTACAGGCAGACAGGTCCCATGCAAGCTGGTCTAACTCCCAGGGAAGCATCAGACAGACAAATCCTCTTCCAAAATAGGTTTGATGGAATGTGGAGAAAGTTGCAAACCTACCAAAGTGGGGAAGAACTTTTTGGTCTGCCAACAACAGATTATCCGGAGTTATCTCAGATTAGGAAGGAACTTAATCTTCTACAGAAGTTGTACAAGTTGTATAATGATGTTATCGATAGAGTTAGCAGTTACTATGATATTCCATGGGGTGAGGTAAGATAGTTTCCTAAAGTTTTCGTTCCTAAAGTTCTTTTTTCAACGTATCTGAAAAGTCTACAATTCTTAAAAGTCTATAAATTCTTTAATTTTGTAGGTAAACATAGAAGAAATAAACAACGAGCTGATGGAGTTCCAAAATCGGTGTCGAAAGCTTCCAAAGGGTTTGAAAGAATGGCCTGCATTTTTTGCTTTGAAGAAGACCATTGATGACTTTAATGACATGTGTCCTTTGCTCGAATTGATGGCAAACAAAGCTATGAAGCCTCGTCACTGGCAGAGAATAGTTGAAGTGACAGGGCACACTTTCGATCTTGAGAGTGAAGGATTTTGTCTGAAAAACATCCTAGAGGCTCCATTGCTGAAGTACAAAGAAGACATAGAAGATATTTGTATATCAGCCATGAAAGAAAAGGACATAGAAGCTAAATTGAGACAAGTGGTGAACGAGTGGTCATCTCATGAGTTGACATTCATGACCTTCAACAACAGAGGAGAACTGTTGCTTAGAGGAGACACAACTGCTGAGACAATAGGTCAATTGGAGGATAGTCTGATGATTTTGGGATCACTTATGTCCAATCGTTACAATGCACCATTTCGGAAACAGATTCAACAATGGCTTGGTGATTTATCAAACACAAATGAAATTTTGGAAAGATGGCTTCTGGTGCAAAATATGTGGGTTTATCTTGAAGCTGTCTTTGTTGGAGGTGATATTGCAAAGCAATTGCCTAAGGAGGCCAAAAGATTTAGCAAAATTGATAAGAGTTGGCAGAAAATCATGCAGAGGGCTCATGAGACACCAGGAGTTGTTCCTTGTTGTGTTGGTGATGACTTGTTAAAACAACTTCTACCCCACTTGCAGGAGCAACTGGAACTTTGTCAAAAATCCCTTAGTGGGTTAGTATTTCTTATCTGTATTTCCAAATAACCAACAGTGTTTCAATCATCTTTTGATCTTTCAGATACCTAGAGAAAAAACGAATGATGTTTCCAAGATTCTTCTTTGTCAGTGATCCAGCTTTACTTGAAATTCTGGGTCAAGCTTCGGACTCTCACACAATTCAGAACCATCTCCTCTCAATTTTTGACAACACCAGATTTGTCAAGTTCCATGATATCGAGTACAATAAGATGATGGCCATCATATCTTCCGAAGGGGAAATTATAGTTGTAAGATATCAGTTAAAGATGAACCATTGTAATATTTACGATTAAAGACATTATTATAATATTCAAATCTTTTCAGCTTGAAAGGGCTGTGAGAGCTGAAGGATCAGTCGAAACCTGGTTGATGCAACTTTTGCAGACTTCTCAACAATCACTACACTCGATTATTCGACAAGCTAACACTATGATAAATGATCAGAATTTTAATCTTCTAGTATTTCTAGATAAGATGCCTGCTCAAGTAGGCATCTTAGGGATACAAATGATTTGGACGAGAGATGCAGAGTTGGCCTTGATGCAAGCGAGAGCAGACAAAAAAGTCATGGGAGAAACGAACAATAGATTTTTGGAACTGCTGAATACTCTGATTGATCAGACGACTAGAGATTTGACAAAAATTGATAGAACGAAGTTCGAAACACTGATTACGATTCACGTTCATCAGCGTGATATTTTTGATATTTTGGTATGCTTTTTTTAAAGTAAATCATCTTTTAATACAATTAATTACTAAGTATATAAATGTAATTGATTCATCTCCCTTACAGTGTCGAATAAACGTTCGTTCAGTAAATGACTTCGAATGGTTGAAGCAGTGTCGATTCTATTTTAAAGAAGACCTTGACAAGACTGCTATTTATATTACTGACGTTCAATTCGTTTATCAGAATGAGTACCTTGGATGTACTGAGCGATTGGTTATCACGCCATTAACAGACAGGTTTTCTAAAATTCTTCTCTACTAGAAAATACAATATTTTCTTTTAGCTATTTAATTAATAATATTTAATTTATATAAATAGATGTTATATAACTCTGGCACAAGCTTTGTCGATGTCAATGGGAGGGTCTCCTTGTGGGCCAGCTGGAACAGGAAAAACTGAAACAGTTAAAGACATGGGGAAGACTTTAGCAAAGTACGTTGTAGTCTTCAATTGTTCTGATCAGATGGATTACAGAGGACTCGGACGTATTTATAAAGGACTAGCCCAGAGTGGATCATGGGGTTGCTTTGATGAATTCAACAGAATAGAGCTTCCAGTTCTCTCAGTAGCTGCTCAACAAGTAGCAGTTGTTCTGGCTGCGAAGAAAGAGAAGAAAAAACAGTTTTTATTTACTGACGGTGATCAAATTGACATGTGTCCTGAATTGGGTATATTTATCACTATGGTATATCAATTCTCTTCTATATCTAAGACTGTCTAAATGTTTTGATTTCAATTTTTAGACACCAAACACTATTTGCTTATTTCTAGAATCCAGGATACGCTGGTAGGAAAGAGTTACCAGAAAATTTGAAAATACAATTTCGAACAGTTGCTATGATGGTACCAGATAGGCAAATCATCATCAGAGTGAAGCTTGCCAGCTGTGGTTTTCTGGAAAACATTACCCTGGCTCGAAAATTCTATACTCTTTATAAGTTGTGCGAAGAACAGTTGACAAAACAAGTCCATTATGATTTTGGATTGAGGAACATACTTTCGGTTCTCAGGACTTTGGGGGCTTCGAAGAGAGTTAACTCGAAAGATTCTGAAAGTACAATAGTCATGAGGGTTCTGAGGGATATGAACCTTTCGAAGCTGATTGGTAATTACTGATGTGGAAATGTAATTTGAATAACAATATAAAATATAGAACTAGAAAAAATGTTGCTTTACAGATGAGGACGAGCCACTCTTTATATCTTTGGTAGCTGATCTATTCCCTAATCAGGCACTTGAGAAAACAGTCTATCCTGACTTGGAAGCAGCGATTGATCGTCAAGTTGAAGAAGCTGGTCTTATTTATCATCCACCTTGGGTTCTGAAATTAATTCAGTTATACGAGACACAAAGGGTCAGACATGGAATTATGACTCTGGGTCCAACTGGAGCTGGCAAAACAACTTGCATTCACATTCTTATGAAGGCGTTAACACAGTGTGGAGATTCTCATAGGTACAGATAGATTGGAAACAATCAATTTCATACAAAATATATATGATTTCAACTCATTTAATTTTGCAGAGAAATGAGGATGAATCCAAAAAGTATAACAGCTGCACAAATGTTTGGAAGACTCGATGTGGCAACAAATGATTGGACGGATGGGATCTTCTCAGCTTTGTGGAGAAAGACTTTAAAACTCAAACCGGGAGAACATGTTTGGCTGGTATTGGATGGACCAGTTGATAGTATATGGATCGAGAACTTGAACTCCGTTTTGGACGATAACAAGACCTTAACTTTAGCCAATGGCGATAGACTATCAATGGCTCCAACCTGTAAAATTATATTTGAGCCTCATAACATCGATAATGCTAGTCCTGCAACTGTATCTCGAAATGGAATGGTCTACATGAGTTCTTCAGGTTTAGACTGGAATCCAGTTGTTACAGCTTGGCTTAGAGGACGAACACCGTTGGAGCAAGAAGTCTTTGAAAAATCTTTTGAGGAATCTTTTGTTCAGGTACTAATACCAGAAAGTATAATCAATCCAATTGAACTAACCAGCTACAAATTCCTCCAAACTTTACATTAATTTTTCAGGTATACACTTGGATAACCCAAAACGTGGTCCTGGCTATCCAAGTTTTAGAATCTAATATGGTGAGACAGATACTGTGTATTCTGGAAGGGTTAGTACCTCCAGAAGTCGAAGTAGAAGATGAGGAAGATGAAGAGGAAGCAGAGAAATCTAAGCCACAGCCAATGACTCCAGAACACTTACGACGTTTTTACGTTTTTTCTTTAATTTGGGGAATTGGTGCACTTCTAGAAACTGCTGACAGGCTAAAGTTTGATGAATTCCTACGAGGTAACCTTGAATCTTTAGACCTTCCAAAATCAGAAAAGTACCCGAAAGCTACGGTGTTTGACTTCTTGGTGAATGAGAAGGGGAAATGGGATACTTGGAATAGCTTGGTGACGAATTATGCTTATCCAGATTATGCGACACCAGATTACAGCAGTATCTTGGTTCCAATAGTAGATAATGTCAGAATTCAATATTTGATTGACCTAATTGGTCGGCAGGATAGAGCGGTATTGCTGACTGGCGAGCAGGGTTCAGCGAAAACAGTAATGTTGAAAGCCTACATGAAGAAATCAAATCCAGAAACTACTTTGGGTAGATCTTTCAATTTCAGCTCTGCCACAACACCTTACCAATTTCAGAAGACTATTGAAAGCTATGTTGAGAAACGAATGGGTAACACATTTGGTCCTCCAGGTGGTAAGAAGATGTTGGTTTTTATCGATGACATCAACTTGCCACAGATAAATGAATGGGGGGATCAAATCACGAATGAGATTGTTAGGCAGACTATGGATATGAAGGGTTTCTATTCATTAGAGAAACCAGGAGATTTTACAAGCATAGTTGATGTAACATTTTTGGGAGCAATGGGCCAACCAGGTGGTGGGAGGAATGATATTCCATCTAGGTTGAAAAGGCAGTTCTGTATCTTCAATTGTACATTGCCTAATGATACTTCGATAGATCGAATTTTCAGTGTCTTAGGTGAAGGGCATTATAATGCCAAAAGAGGATTTTCCTTAGAAGTTAGGAATCTCGTGAAGAAGCTGATACCACTAACGAGAGTTTTATGGCAAAGAACTAGAGCGACCTTGTTGCCAACACCTGCAAAGTTTCATTACGTTTTCAGCTTGAGAGACTTGTCAAGAATATGGCAAGGAATGGTTGGGACATTATCGACTGTTATTGAAAAGGAGAGCATCTTAATGTTACTTTGGAAGCACGAGTGTACCAGAGTCTTCAGTGATAGGTTCACTTTAATAGGAGATAAGAATTGGTTTGATAAAGAACTGATTCAAGTTGTCAAAGATAATTTAGGCGAATCTTATGTTGGAATGATTGGTCAGAATCCTGCCTTCGTAGACTTTATGAGGTACGTTGTTTTAATTGAGAATTGGCAGTAATATTTGAATTAATTGTCTATTCTTTCAGAGATGCTCCAGAGCCAACAGGAGAGGAAGGAGAAGATGCAGACATGGAACTTCCAAAAGTCTACGAACCAGTTTATGATCACCAAGTGCTAAGAGACAGATTAGAAATGTTCCTCTCCCAATTCAATGAAATGCAGAGAGGATCAGGCATGGATCTTGTCTTCTTCCCAGATGCTATGCTACATCTTGTCAAAATTTCAAGAGTGATTCGACATCCTAGAGGAAACGTGATGCTGGTAGGCGTCGGTGGATCTGGAAAACAAAGCTTAACGAAGCTTTCTTCATTCATTGCTGGTTATAAGACATTCCAAATTACCCTAACGAGGTCGTACAACGTTGCTAATTTCCTAGAAGATCTTAAGTTTCTTTATCGAACTTGTGGAGGACAAGGCAAGGGAACAACATTCATTTTCACAGACTTGGATATAAAAGAGGAAGGATTTTTAGAGTACTTAAACAACATCTTGAGTTCAGGTGTCATTAGCAACCTCTTCACTAGAGATGAACAGGCTGAGATCATTTCTGAACTCACGCCATCCTTAAAACGCGAAAATCCCAAAAGGACTCTGAATAATGAAATTGTCATGGAGCACTTCTTGCAGAGGACCTGCCAGAATCTCCACGTGGTATTTTGTTTTTCCCCAGTAGGGGAGAAGTTTAGAAATAGGGCTCAAAGATTTCCAGCTCTTATTTCCGGTTGCACAATAGACTGGTTTCAACCATGGCCTCGTGATGCTCTGATTTTGGTGGCACATCATTTCCTCCATGATTTTGAAATAGCTTGTACAGCTGACGTTAAAGCCCAACTGGTTAATGCTCTTGGTTCAATACAAGATGTTGTTGCTAAAACTTCAACTGAGTATTTCCAAAGATTTCGAAGAGCCACACATGTAACTCCCAAGTCGTACTTAAACTTTATTGGAGGATACAAAAACATCTATCATATGAAGCAACATGAGTTGGGAGAAGGAGCTAAAAGAATGGACACCGGATTAGCAAAGTTAGAAGAAGCTTCCATATCGGTGGAATTATTAAAAAGAGACTTGGCAGTCATGGAACAGGAACTTGTACAAGCTTCAGAGAAAGCAGAGTCTGTTTTGTTAGAAGTCACTGAAAGAGCGATGCAAGCTGAGACTTTCAAGAACCAAGTGCAGAAAGTGAAGGAAAAGGCTGAGCAGCTTGTAGCCTGTATAGCAGATGAGAAGGCTATAGCTGAACAGAAACTGGAAGCTGCTAAACCAGCGTTGGAAGAAGCTGAAGCTGCTCTAAACACTATTAAACCAGCTCACATAGCAACAGTTCGAAAACTGGGTAGACCGCCTCACCTAATCATGCGAATCATGGACTGCGTCCTAATCCTTTTCCAAAGGAAAATTGGTTCAGTTGTGCCAGATCCTACATCACAGTGTCCAAAGCCATCTTGGGCAGAATCCTTGAAAATGATGGCCAGCGCGACGTTTTTGCTTCAGCTACAAAACTACCCAAAGGATATCATCAACAACGAAATGGTGGAGTTTCTACAACCCTATTTTAAAATGGAGGATTACAATATGGAAATGGCAAGACGTGTTTGTGGTGACGTGGCTGGTTTGCTTTCCTGGACAAAAGCCATGGCATTCTTCCACTCAGTGAACAAGGAAGTTCTTCCTCTAAAAGCAAATCTAACACTTCAGGAAGCTAGATTGAAGATAGCTATGGATGATTTAGCAGATGCTGAAAGAGAGTTATCGGAAAGAGAAATGGCTTTGCAGGCTGTTAAGCAGCAGTATGACTCAGCAGTTTCAGAAAAGCAAAGGTTGACAGAAGCAGCAAACGTTTGTCTTCGGAAGATGACGGCTGCAACTGCTCTGATCAATGGACTGGGTGGGGAGAAAATAAGGTGGACTGAACAGAGCAAAGAATTCAAGGTTCAGTTAGGTCGACTAGTAGGAGATGTTCTCTTAGCGACTGGTTTTCTATCCTATTGTGGACCTTATAATCAACAGTACAGAGCTGGTTTAGTCACTTCATGGATGGAGATCCTCACCACTAGAACGATTCCTTTCACTTTGAACCTGAATATAACAAACATGTTGGTCGATTCAGCTACTGTTTCTGAGTGGACCCTCCAGGGTTTACCAAATGATGAATTGTCGGTTCAAAATGCTCTCATAGTAACGAAATCCTCATCGTATCCTTTGCTAGTTGATCCTCAAAATCAAGGAAAGATGTGGGTGAAAAATAAAGAGTCTGCTAACGAGCTGCAAATCACTTCACTCAATCACAAGTATTTCCGAACTCACTTAGAAGATAGCTTATCTTTAGGTAGACCTCTTCTAATAGAAGATGTTGCAGAGGAATTAGATCCTGTCATTGACAATGTTCTCGAAAAAAACTTTATCAAATCTGGATCCATCGAAAAGGTCATAGTTGGCGATAAGGAATGCGATGTTATGCCTGGATTTATGCTTTATATCACCACCAAACTTCCGAATCCAGCTTACAGCCCAGAAATATCAGCGAAGACTTCCATTATTGATTTTACTGTGACCATGCAAGGGTTGGAGGATCAGTTATTGGGACGAGTGATACTGATGGAAAAGTCCGATTTGGAAGCTGAAAGAGTAGCCTTGTTCGAATCAGTGATGACTAATCAGAGGTCCATGAAGGAACTTGAGAGTACCTTACTCCACAGGCTGACTTCATCAGAAGGCTCTCTAGTTGATGACGAAGCTTTGATAAATGTTTTGCAAGAAACCAAATCCACAGCTGAGTCAGTCAACGAAAAACTTCAGGTTTCAGCTTTAACTGAGAAGAAAATCACAGTCGCTAGAGAAGAATTCAGAGCAGTTGCTGCTCGAGGTTCGATCCTCTACTTCTTGATCGTTGAAATGAGCAACGTGAATGCCATGTATCAGAATTCTTTGAAACAGTTCCTTACCATCTTTGACAATTCCATAACAAAATCCACAAAAAGTTCCATAACCAGCGAACGAATAGACATCATATTACGCCATCTAACTTATGAAGTTTGGGCATTTACCTTAAGAAGTCTTTACGAAAGACACAAGTCCCTGTTTACTCTGATGCTTGCGATGAAAATAGACTGTCATCGTGGTATCATTTCTCATTCAGAGTTCATGGCCTTCATTAAAGGTGGAGCTTCTCTGGATCTGAATGCAGTAGCCCCAAAACCCTTCAGATGGATCCTGGACATCACGTGGCTGAATCTTGTAGAAATTAGCAAATTGGACGTCTTTTCCGAAGTGCTAACCAAGATTGAATTTAGCGAGAAGGAATGGCGACATTGGTACGAGAAGGAAAGACCAGAAGAAGACGATCTTCCTTGTGGATATCAGAAGAATTTGGATGTATTCCGGAAGCTTTTGATGATTAGGTCCTGGAGTCCGGATCGAACTCTTTCTCAAGCTAAGAAATACGTTATAGAATCTTTAGGGAAAGAATATGGCGACGCGAAAATTCTAGATTTGGAAGCCACGTGGCTTGAATCTGAACCACGAACACCTCTTATTTGTATTTTATCAATCGGGTCGGATCCAAGTCCTCAGATCATTGTTTTGGCTAAACAAAAAGCAGTTCGTGAGTATATTAATTGCGTATTAGAGAATGAACTGAAGAAGACATTTCATTGAGAAATTTTTTGCAGAGTTGAAATCAGTCTCCATGGGTCAAGGTCAAGAATATCATGCAAGGCGGATGATCAACGATGCGATGAACGAAGGTGGTTGGGTCCTCTTGCAAAATATTCACTTATCGCTTCCCTTCTGTACTGAAGTGATGGATGCTCTCGTCGAAACTGACACCATTCACGAATCCTTCAGACTTTGGATGACTACTGAAGTTCATCCACAGTTTCCAATTGGATTGTTGCAGGTCTGGAATATTAAGATTTGGTGTTATATTTTGAAGATGATTTTTTATCAGCTTTTTTATCAGCTTGGACTAATTTCAGATGGCTATCAAGTTCACAAATGAGCCACCACAGGGTATAAGAGCCAGTTTGAAAAGAACTTATCAGGGAGTTACTCAAGATACTCTTGACTATAGTACCCAACCGCAATGGCCTCCTCTTCTTTATGCTGTTGCCTTTTTACACACAGTTGTACAAGAAAGAAGAAAGTTTGGTCCACTTGGTTGGAACGTACCTTACGAATTCAACCAAGCAGATTTTGCTGCTTCTGTCCAGTTTATCCAGAATCATTTGGATGACATGGATCCTAAGAAGGGAGTTTCTTGGCCTACTGTTTGCTACATGTTGGGAGAAGTAAGAAATATTAGTCTTAATATTTGAAATTAAGCATTTATACAATTAATAAAGTTATCTCATGTATGTTAAGGTCCAATACGGGGGAAGAGTCACAGATGATTTTGACAAACGTCTCCTAACAACCTTCACTCACGTTTGGTTTTGCGATGTACTACTCCGTCCAGGATTTGAGTTTTACAGAGGCTACAAAGTTCCCCAAACTAGAAATCTCCAGGGCTACGTTGATTATATAAATAATCTCCCAGGGAATGACACACCGGAGGTTTTTGGGCTGCATCCCAATGCAGATATAACTTATCAGATAAACACAGCAAAAGGTATTTTGGATACGATTCTGAGTGTCCAACCCAAAGAAGGTGGGGCTCAAGGAGGTGAAACTAGGGAAAGTATAGTTTATAGACTAGCCGATGATATGTTGGCTAAATTACCGAAACAGTACAATTCTTTTGAAGTCAAAGAGGCTCTCCAGAGAATGGGACCTTTGCTGCCGATGAACATCTTCTTACGACAGGAAATAGACAGGTATTAAAATAAGAAAACATCTTTGGCTAAAGAATACTGATCAGCTAACTGGATTATAATTTTCAGGATCATGAAAGTTATCAAAGAGGTGCAAACGACCTTGACAAATCTAAGATTAGCAATTGATGGTACGATAGTGATGAGTCAGAATTTGCGGACCTCGTTAGATGCAATGTACGATGCTAGAATTCCTGACAAGTGGTCAAAAATTTCTTGGGAATCAGCGACCTTGGGTTTTTGGTACACAGAATTATTGGAAAGGGATTGGCAATTTAGACAATGGTGTAATAATGGAAGACCAACTGCTTTCTGGATGACGGGATTCTTTAATCCTCAAGGATTTTTAACGGCAATGCGTCAGGTTGGCACACAAAATTGTTAATTGTGAAACTATTGGTCATCGGTGACGAAAATTTGTAAAGCTTTTTAAAAATATTATTTTTAGGAAGTAACGAGAGCACATAAAGGTTGGGCGTTAGATTCGGTAGTTCTTCAAAATCTCATAACACGATATAATAAAGAAGATATTAAAGAACAGCCACAAGAAGGAGTTTACGTTCACGGATTATTTCTCGAAGGCGCTTCTTTGGACCGAAAAAGTGGAAAACTCGTCGAAAGTAAACCAAAAGTACTTTACGAACAGATGCCAGTAATTTACATTTATGCGATTAACACAACTGCTGGTAAAGATCCGAAATTGTACGAATGTCCAATTTATAGAAAACCTCAAAGGACAGATCAAAAATACGTAGGGTCGATTGATTTTGAAACGGATCACAATCCAAGGCATTGGACGCTGAGAGGTGTAGCATTGTTATGTGACATTAAATAAAGTCTTTAAGTAGAGAAAATAATAGCCTTCATGGATGACTCTTTATTTTGATATTTAATACCTAACCATTGTATCAGCATAATGGAACAGTAAAGGCCTCATGTTACTTAGGCTCTTTGAATTTACATAAGACTTTTTGAACGTAAGTTTCATTAGTTCAAGATGAAATTCATTAGGCAGTTAGGCGACTTACTTTTTAACACTATATAAAAAACGCAGTGTTTTTACAAAAAAATGAATTTTTTTATAACAAAATAATATACTTAAATAATATAATTTTTAACAATAATTGCAAACATATATCTGTGAAATCTTATTTACGTTATAATTGTAGTAATATATTACTTTTCTACACCTTTAAGGGTGTTGAATTAAAGCCATAAGTAAATATTTTTACAATCTGTAGTGGTCATTTTTCAAATATGAATTAGATAGATAATCTGTTCGCTTTCTAGTTACACTTCCATTTTGGAAAAAAAACGAAAATATATCTTGGACCCAACACCCTTAAGGACTAATCTTGAAAGAAAATGAAAAATCAGTCGTTGTTTCACGATAACAGAGTTAATAAAACATTTAAAATTTTCTTCATACCGTCCCATTCAGCCAGATGTATTAAATCCCCTACACCAATTTCCACAATATCAGGATTCGTAGAAATCTGTACTGCCATTACACACTTCTGCGACGACATCGTTTCCAAACTCCTACTAAAGTAAGTCGTATTAAAAGACTTTAATACGTTACTAAATTTTTCCCTCGCATTTTCTACAACATCTTCTGTGACGTTTCCTTCTACACTTAAAAACTCGTTCAAATCCTTTAGATTATTTAATAAGGAATCACGAGTGCAACTCTCACTCAAACTAGTCTTTAAATAAGAATGATATTTTTCCATTTTCACCCCCAAGTTTATTTTCCTCGAGGGCATTTTGCTAAGAGTTAAAAATCGATCCGCGACCTTATTGGCCACGTCCGATTGATCTAATCGTTCTTGTGCGTCAGCCATTTCGACATCATCTGAGTTTCGTAAGTCTTCAACAACGTCTTGAATTTTCTCCAACATCTTTCTTGCAGCTTCGTGTTTTGCCTGTTTCTTTGTTGTAGCGATGCCTTCTTCCATGAATGTGGAGACGTGGCATCTGATGGTGAAAATTCTGGCGTGAGGTGGACCGACATCGCTAACTTCTTCATATTCCGGTGGTTGAAGGTTGTGTTCGCAGCATAATGTCTGCAAATTAAGAGAATAAATATATAAACATAGTTCAAATTTAGTGAAAACGACAAACAAATGTGGTTGTGTGGAAAATTTCAATGTTTCTTGTCCTTAGCAAGAAATCCTTGACACTTCCATAACATTTATTTTAACTAGGGCTAATTGTTGGTTCTCAAAAACAACTTTGATATTTACTAACTGTCAAGGCTCCAATAGCGTTTAAGAATGGCATATCCGCTGATCTCTTAGGAGAAATTGGCACTATAGTTGGCAGCGACCTTTTTATCGGAGAAGGTGCTGGTGTCGCTGGTAATTGAGGATAACCTCTCTGTGCTGCGATTCTTTCCAACATTGATTTTGCAGCCTCGTGCTTGGCATCTTTTTTACAACGACCCTTGCCAACTGCCACTAAATCTTCACAAGAAACTTGATAGATAAATGTATTATCATGTGTTCCTCCGCCATCGTAAGTCAATTCGTAGTTGGGAACAATTTTCTTCTTCATCATCATCTCTTGCAAAATTGAAACTGGTGTTTTGTTCATTTTGGAATCTGGAAATATTAAATAAATTAGTATCCATTCTTGGAAGTCATAAAGAGTAATTGATATAGTTGGCAGATGAAAAAGTGATCTCAAAGTTTTTAAATTATCAAAATATGCCAATAACTATACACAACAATTGAAAATTAGTTCCTCAATTTATGGAGTCAAATTATTAAAACCTGTTGTAAATTAAGTTTCAATATTTAAATATAAGTTAAATATTAATATACATACTTACACTATTTGCACAAATTTTGTTTAGTTTTTGACGATCCTAAAACTTTTAATTGGGTATGGCATAAGCAATTTTTATGTTATCCAAAATATTTTTAACATTCAAAATAATCATAACATTCAATATTGCATATTAAATATGTAATATTATAATTATTCACAATAAAAACAAGCAAAAATTATATATGTAAATCCCAACACTTCTTGATTCTGACCACCCTAACATTCCTGACGCAAACTGAGTGTAGGTTTGGTTAGGATTATGGTTGTCAAACCATGCGCATGCGCTTAAGAAAAAAAAATGTATGGCGGAAATTTCAAATGAAGAAATAGAATTTGCATTTGGCATTTGTAAAAGAAATTAAGATTTACAAGATTTCTTGAGCATTCAGTTTCTTCAAAATCTTCAGAAAACTTCAATAACTTCTTTAAACTTCAGTTACTTTAGAACAATTCAGCGAATTTAAAAGTTATTTTAGAAGATTTGTTTTTTAAAAGACTTTAATTAATTTAAAAAATATTATTTTCGAATAGATCAACTTCAAAAGACAAAAGGACTTAAAAGAAATGGGACGCACGTGCATAAAATTGGTAAAACGTTTATTAACTATTTAAAAACGATGAAACAAGGTGAACATGAGATTGATAATTCAATAAGTAAATATTTTTAAATAGACTATAGAGATGTATAATAGGTGTCAGCAATAGATTTTCTTTTTAATACGTTCCTCTGCACGGAGAAAGAAACACACCATATTACTCGGTTGAACCCTGGGGCCTTATAAATTCAGGCACGATCTAAATTACTGCCATACATGATTTCATCTTCAATTCTCTTGGGGCTGTTTTCTCTAGCCAGCTGCTTTTTCTCTTTCGATCAATGAATAAAAATAAATTCAAAATTCATCATACACAAAATAAATCGACGGTGTGTGCACATGACTTCTTCTATCCGCTCGCATCAACTCAGAAACCCTAAGCGTACGAAGAAAAATAAAAAGATCGACGCGTTTTTAATCGCGTCGCAAAAGGCAACTGTGTACAATGATGCTAGACGAATTTAGCTTACAGCGCACAGACCGCTGATACAAATTATAATTCCTACCGTATCATCACTTATATATGTTACAATTAAATCGACAAAAAAATCTTCGACACCTTCATCATTGTCATAATATCATCTTCGTCAACGTCCTTATCTAAAAATCTATTGAATCTTTATACCGTTTTAATTACATCGATTCCGCGACCGATAAGTACAGTTCATCTGTACTGGAACAAGTCCAAATTTTTGTTTCTCGTTCGAGTTCGTTCGTATTTATTTTTTATCTCGTTCACGGATTTTTCAAGAAGGGATATTGTACGGATCGCGAAAAGATTCCTAGAAATACAACCGAGGCCTACGCATAACATTCGTGGCTTATTTTCGACGCCTTCTCTACGTCTCGATTACAGGCATAGATATTTACAGTAATATTTATCTACTATCATAGCAATTATATAATAATCATTGTAATAATTTAGTAGTAATATTCAAATTACAATAGTGTTCTTCTCTTCTCTATATAATGTTGCACATAACCCATTACTGGCTTAGTCATCTAGCTGTACAAAACATTATATATCGCTATCCTAGCTCTAGGGATTTGTCCTGTGAGGTCTGATAAGATCGTCAAGTTACATATCCGATTCGCAAGATTAATCTTCACGATCAATAATCATTGCGATTAGTAAACTTTAAGATCAATAATCGTCGTGAGATCGACCCTTTTTTTTTATCGAACTACACCTCACTCCCATCCAGAATTATATTCGCCTTAATGCAATTAAGTACATACAGTTTAAAAATACCGTCCTACATCACTCAAAATAACCGATAAATATACAATAAAAAATAGTTAAGCGAATCATAGACGAGTTTGTAAAATTCATAGAAATAAATCCGATTTGTGGTCAAGGATTAAAATCATCGAAAAAGTAAAATACAATTTTAAATTGTGTCTAGAAAATAGAAATTTCTTTGAGTCGCAATTCATGATAAAATGAATAAGTGGAGAGCAAGACTATATCAGTCGAAGATTCAACAAAATACGATTATGGTTCATGACTCTCACAACTCGATATACTGATTAACATTTTCGAGGGCATAATGTACATTATACGCTTTTATGTGCTTAGTGAGATATCTGTTCTTGTCTTTTCTCCATTTCTTTTTCAAGCCAGAATTCCGCATGACAATTTTTCGAGTCTCTGTGCGAATATTCGGCAAGTCTTGCACGCGCCTATATTGTGCTACTTAGGTAGAGGGAAAGGCGATAGCGGGCTTGCTTAATTGTGTCAATGGGAGCAATTAATCTTCACGCCTCGGAGGTAATGTCCAAGCGTTGGGACTTGTATTATTGTCGGGGGCAGAACGTCACAGTTGCTGATCCCGGCATGGTACCCAAATGTTTGGACCTGACTGTTCCGCGATCACTTCCTTTATTTTCCCGTAGATGTCCTCTGGAGTGTCTCCTTGGACGATAGCTGAAATTATAATTTTAGTTTAAATATATTGAATTTAAAGGACTTAAAAAAAATTATACATATATTTTCTTACCAGTTAAGTATTCGCCAAATTCTTGCTCCATTTTGAGTGTAAGCTCGTAGTCTTTTTTTGCTTTTTCCTCAGTCATCCTCTTGTTCATTTCCCTGTAAATAGGTTTTCCGTGAGTTAAAAATTCGATTATCAACGTTTTGAACGGATTCTTATAAAAATAAAAGTAATAAACTTACATGACTGATTCTACAGATTTGGGCTTGATAAGAATGGCGATGGGGTAAATTTGTGCAATGTGTAACCTCTTGATAGCATTTCCGCTTACGTCAAGAATACAATGCTTTCCCTGAGAAGAAAACAAAAGAACCAGTTAGCAAATCGTTAAATTTTTAACAGATTATTTAAATAGAAAAAATTAATTATACCTTCTCAGCTACTTCTCGAACAGAAGCCACCGAAGTTCCATAAAGGTTGTCATTATACTGTCCTGCTTCAATAAATAAGTGATTTTGAATGTCCCTCTCCATTTGTTCCCTTGAAGCTGCGAAGTAATAATCTCGACCATCTACTTCGTATTCCCTTTTACTCCTAGTTGTATCTGAAAAAATAATTTTCCATTTAATTTGTAGAAATTGATATTGAAAATAAAGCTCTAGCACTCTTCAATAGTTGAAGAAATATTTAAAGAAAATTTCAACTCACGAGGAACGCAACTTCCGAATTTATCAGGAAATTCAGCAATGAGGTCGTCGCTGATTCGATCCTTAAGTGGGCCCAAGATGATAACTGGACGCGTATATTGGATAGCAAGTTGTTGAACAGCTTCATAAGACAAGACATTTTCTTCGCTACCTGCATCAACAATAAAATTTAAATTAGATCCTCTCTCACAAATTTAAAAAAAACTTACAATCTACAAACAAACTCTGCATCGTGTTAACACAAGGAAATATTAAAATATAACTTCCAGTTGTATTAGAGACTGTTGTTGGACAAATTGGTCAGGAATTTCAATCTACAAGCTTCACGAAAAAGATGCAAAATTCTTGATTTTTCATCTCCTTAGTTCCATCCTTTGAAAGCTCTACAGTTTTCTTATCATTGGATTTTATACGTTTAAGTATTACCATTACTTCACTGTTTATAAAATTGCAATTTCATTTTCCAGAGGACAAGTCATAATTTAATCCTAATTGTGCAACATCATTATATCATTATTATCATTCTTTTAAATCCATATAATCTCGAAAATTTAGAATTTGATTACGAGAAAATAAAAAAAAAATAGAATTAATCATAAAAATTGGATCAGAAGGATGAAAATAAATCTTCTTGATCCTTGGGGCAATTTGGAAACATCCTCCATTTATACGGGGAGAATATTAGAGCCAGACAAGTGCAAATAAAAAGAAAGCAAGCAATCGCGACTGTCTTATTTGCGCGAAGCATCGAGCGTATAAAAATAAAAATTAAAAAAGAAGGGAAGTGTGTCAACCCCTTACGCATAACACATGAGGGGTTGGTACTTTTATAATATTAGTTTGACGGGTCTTTTCACTCCGATGCACACATTGACTTACTAAGCTCCTCATTATCCTCAACACCCTCCTTTTCCAGATAAACTAAAGTCAGTTCCTCCATATAAGGCAGTTCAACACGATACAAAATTTCTTTACTGCCTGTGGCGGAAGACAAATCTTAAATAAATAAAGGAGAAACACGTTGAAAGGCAAGCATGGTGAATGATGATTGGTTCTGTCCCATAAAACTAAGTTTAACTAGGTGAAAAAATCCACCTCGAAATCATCGTAAAAATTCACACGAAATTCGGTGATTATTTGAAAGATTCATATAGTCTTAAAAGACTCAATTGCTGCAGAAAGTTATTTTTAAAATTTAGAATCATAGGGGAGGTCCCTAAATGAATGAAAGAAATGATTACCTTCGGCGTTAGTGTCATCCTGAGTGTAGCACAGCATAAATTCTAGAACATAATAAGTTTATATTTTAATATTCGTGACAAACAAGCTGAATTGCTACGATCAATTAAGCTCAACCACGAATCAGTTGTTTTTCGTATAATATAATAAGAGTGAATATTTGCGGACGAACTAATTGGAAATTCCAATTCTCAGGAGTCGAATCTACCATTAATATTACATTAATATTAATTGCATATTTGAATCTAAAATCAGTGAAAGAGTTCTGGTAAAAGTGTATAACAAAAATAATAGAAAAAAGAACTTATTTGTTGGAATCCTCATAACAAGTCAGAGATCGAACCATTTATTTATCTCGAATTATTTCTCAAGGGAGAGAAGAGCTCGAGTGTTATTTTATTTTATCAAAAGAGAATATTGAAGAATAGGCAATTGGGAAGCAATAAAAGGTGTTTGTGGTATTGGAAATTGGATACCGATACTTCATACTGGAAAATTGATGAAAATTGTTTGCATGCTAATTTTTCAGGAATGCTATCTCTATTTTACTTGGCTAGTAGAATGTAATATCAGGATTTCTGAGAGATTAAGAGTAAAAATGATAATTTATATGTTTTACAAATTTACCAGGTTTCTAAATTTTATTTTGAAAAAACGACTACTAATCGAATGAAAATGTGAGTCTGTATCTGGGCTATATAACTGACTTTCTTTAGTTACAAAAAGATTGAAAGGAATCAAAGCAAATCAGTGCTTCTCGAATCCGAAACAAAACCCTGTCGGTTATTGTTAGGGGTTGTTAAAATGAATACAATGGGCTTTATGTCACTCGAAAATAGATAATCTCGTAATTGAATTCACATTCTAGTTCAAATCTATACTCGTATCGTTGCAATGAACAATAGTCACATTGT
Organism: Synergus umbraculus; assembly: GCA_900474325.1. Classification (NCBI taxonomy): domain Eukaryota; kingdom Metazoa; phylum Arthropoda; class Insecta; order Hymenoptera; family Cynipidae; genus Synergus; species Synergus umbraculus. Next base: position 101,110 of record UCOK01019067.1, read on the forward strand.
CAAGTTCGAGTTCGTCGAAACTGGTCGCTGTTGAATGTTGAATGTTGTATTGGAACTTGGGGTTATGGAGCAAGCTGAGGGAAAAGCTAGGACAAGGGTTTATTGTTACAGAACCATAAAATAAGCTTGTTAGGGCGAAATAGGTAAAGTTTAGAAGGCAAGTTTAATCAAGTGAGATTGTACGCAAAGGAGCAAGCAGGAAATCCGGGTTTATATTTAAACATTGAGACCGATAGAGAAATAGAACATTGTTAGATTTTTTGAGGATGCCAATCAATATCACGTGAATATTTTAAGAGCCCAGTTCCATAATATATTTTTAAAATAATAGACGAAAGAGCTTTAGAACTGAGCCCCTCATTTGATCTTCAAATCAGTGCAAAAGCCTAATTGTTAAGGATCAAGTTTGTTTTGTACATAATACTTACGAGTGGGATCGTTTTCATTCTCAGGTGTTGTGGGCGACCCTACACAAGCAGGCAAACAAAACACATGTCACGTTACACATATAAACACAAAAGCTCATTCGGGACTGACTCGGACCTGGCTCGATTTTTGATAATTATCAAACTTTGATCAACATGAAAGAGAAAAGTTTTTGCTCCCAAAGACAATTAGTAAAGCAATAGGGGTGACTCAATCGGTTTAAAAGTGTTTCAAACAACTTTTATGCCATGAGTCAATGAATTGAAGAATAATGAATGCAAAAATGAATATAATGTAAAAATGAGGATGAAATCGAGAATCAGGTCTCTTGTCGATAAAAAGAATCAAAGTAAATTTAAATAATATTTGCTATCACATCGTCAATCATCAAATGACATCAGTTACTTTCTGGAATGAATTCAAGACAAAATTAAATGAAGGTTTAAAAAATTCTCATTTTTGAGGGTACGAAAGAAGGGCTTAAAACGAGTTGCAAAATAAGTGGCGATACATGTAACATGAGTCCGAACATGCTCCATTCGTGCAGGTGGATTTTTAATGTTTTTTGATACTCACGTTCTTGATCGGAACCGTCTTCGGATTTGTCGTCTTTGCTTTTCATGAAAGGGAATTTCCTGCTGAAGGAAAAGTTTTTCTTTTTCCTATCGAGCGTCGATTGCTGTAAAGAAGAATAAAAAATTAGATTTCATTCTATTTTATGGAAGCTAAACTACTCTACATTCCAGCAATATTCCAGGTGAAATTTTAAGGGTTTCGCTAATTTTAACTAAAGCTTGTTTAATTAAAATTGTTCTAGAATTATGAGAACTTTGGTAACTAAAATTGTTGAGATTCCTTAAGGACTTTGAGAAGTTTTAGGATGTCCAGAATATTTTAAAGTTTGGATGAGGGAAATACCTTGTCCATTATGACAGGCATGTGACCCTGGAACTTTACGGAACGATCCCTGGCACGTTGCTTGCGTTCCCATCGTCTACGAGACGGGATAATTCCCAGACCTTCTTCATCGCCCTGAGGAGTGACTCTTCTGGCTTGCCACCATTCATCATCACTGGCGTTCGTGACGTGCAGGATTTCTCCATACCGGAAGGCAAGGCCACGACTTGGGAGCCCATCATCCTTCTGAGGATCGTAGTCAAAAAGTGCCCTGGAAAAAAATTATTATCAGACAAATTGAGAATAAACGACGGATTGATTTTAATCTACGAAATGTTCCATCAATAACTGAGACGAAAAGAGACAAAGGCTCTCAATTCTATAGTCTAAACGACTTCTCTGTCGTTCAATCTATTTCAACTTCACTTTGAGTCTTTGACTCTCTTTCCGGAAGTTTAGTCATTTTCTAATCAAAGACCATTGATAGTAGATCCAGGACACTTGTGTTCTCTTTTCGTCTCTGAACTGGTATTCACTATTCATCTGAAGATGAAAGTGAACTGCTGATATGAATAACCATACAATAGTGAAAATATAGCAAAGGATTTTGCTTTGAACAATTATCTTTTATCAGGATTTGGAACGGAATTCCTTCAAGACTTCAGAAGTTGACTTTATTTTCAATAATTTCAAGAAATATGTCTACTTTACCTAACGTAAAGTGATTTCTTCTGTGAGGTCCTCATGAGGGTGCCTGTCATCATATTATGCTGGGAAATTTGTTGTTTAAGATTGTGGATCTTCGCCTCGAATCTGTTGTAGTCTTCCGGTTTGTACTGAACTACAATCGTTACTGTCTGACCAGTGCCCTAAAAATAAAAAAATATTTTTAAAAATCGTATTATTCCTTATTTTTAAACACTAGAATTGAATGTTCATTTAGTTAAAAAATAATCCAAGCTCTATCTCCACAAGTGATAATAGTGAAAATTGATAATTTATAATTCCGAATCCCTTTTTTTACTCTCCTATCTTAGATTACATAAATCTCACTTGTTGCACGCCTACTTGTTGCAGAAAGGTTTTATCTTGATCCGGTTAGGGCGGGTTCTACATTACGTTTAACGTTGACCATCAAGCTTTTATATATTACTCAAACCTCTCGAGCAATTTACAACCTTTCTGAATTTCAGACAGTAAATACAACAACATTCATTTATTATTTTATATATTCTATATTTCGAAACAGGTTTTTTCCCTATTTTAGAAAAATTGATTTTTCTTTTGTATGAGTGATCAATTTTTATGCTCTAAATATTCTAGCTTGTTTAATGAACTGTTGGAACACTTTTTTAGTGAATCGATTGACCTGAATTACAAACTGATAAAAATATTTTTAATAGTCTCCTTCAGTGGTCCCCAAATTATAAAATTTTCATATACTGGATTATAATCGTTAAAAGAACAAAACTGACATTTTTTTCTTTTAAGTTATTCTTTAAATATATTAATTTAAAATATAACAGTTATATTTAGATACTTTGTTTAATGAAAAAGTAGGAAAATATTCAAATTGGTATGAAAAGAATATTTGAAGCGTTAAATGAAAGTTGACTCAGGGATGCTTGGCGTGGTTTTGGCCACTTAAAAGGCAAATTAATTAGATTTTCTTAATTTACCTTGAGGGCTGCCGCAGCCTCCTCGTGGGTGGCGGTCCTGAGGTTGACGCCATTTACACTGAGAATCTGGTCACCACGTCGAAGCTCACCACTGAGATCGGCTGGACCGCCAGCTAGGATGAAGGAAATGAAAATTCCCTCTCCATCCTCTCCACCCACAATATTAAATCCTAGCCCCGAGGAGCCCTTATTCAGCACTACGGTCCTCACTTCTCTGTAATAAAAACATAATTCCAAAAATTACAAAACCAAATAATAAAAAGTCAGCGAATTGAACAAAGTTCGAGTCTCCTAAGAGACTGTTGAGGCGAATTAAAAACATGGAATAAATTTCAACAGGGTGATTAAATTTCCAGAGAATTAATTTTCGATCTAGACCGTTGTATAAATTTTCGAGAAATTATTTTCGGAGGCTATAAATTCGACTTGAAGGAGAAATGTAGGGGGAATCCAAGGACAGTGGTTTGAGAGTCATGATATGTTACTTGGACTCGGAATTCAAAAGGGTCTTTCGAGAATGGAAGTGAGCAGAAAATTAGCATGTTAATTAAGGCTTTCATTGAAATTTGAACTATTCCTAGAGTCCTCGTGGGTACAAGACACGAGGACCCTTGACTCACTTCTGTGTATAATACGTCGTGAATTCGTGCAAGTGACAAGCCGCGAGTTTCTCCTAGCAACCCCTATTTTCACGGCTTCCACCCTATTTTCGACCACTCGAGAGAGGTCCCCATTCCTTCCTCTAAGCCTCGTCGCCTACTTACCTAACAAAAAGCCAGCGATTCTCGACTTGCTTCATTGTCGAAGTTAAATAAAAAATTTAGTTTTTAACTCAGCAAATGTCATTAAAAATTGTAAATTCAGAATAACTAAATTAGATTGGAAGTAAAATCCTTGTAAAAAGTAGTAGTACCTTGATGCATGGAATTGTTAATCAAACAATCAGAATGCATCGCATGAAAGTACACAGAAACAGGTTGATATGAAGGACTAGTAATTGCTCTCTCTTCGTTCATGGAATATTTATGTCGATAGTAATACTAGAGACATGATTTCATGCTTAATTGACTACTCAATGTCCGTGACTAGCACTTTAAACTCTTTAACTTCAAACCTCCCCTAACACCTGCTTTTCCTTCCAACTTCCTCTTATCACCTTTGCCTTCCAAGCCCATGAATGGTTCTATTTTAAAAAATCGACAAACCCATCAAGCAGCGAACATCAGAATTATCCGTGAAATGCTGTGATTTATGACTTTCGCCAGGAAGCCAGCTCAATTTCAATCGTGAACTGTTCCTGACAATTATACACTTTCTGGACGACTAATTGATAGCATAAATAGCTTATTAATGTTCAGATAAATCGCTTATTAGCGCAGATTAATTACAAATTGAATTCCATGGATGATTGTGTGTTTTATTATTTTATTCTTTAACTAGTATCAGTAAAAACATATTGAAATTGAAAGTTATCCGAATTTCGGTTAGTTGAAATTTTAGATATCCATTTAATTATAACTTACATGGAATTAATGAAATTCTTAAAATAAACTGAACACACCATCTACTCATTAGAGTAATTATCTCCAAATTGCAATGCATGTTGATGATAAATAATTATCTGATAAACATTACTTCTCATCAAATTATGCCATTAACGAAATGAGATATAAAAGAGCTAAATACCTGAATCATGAAAAATGGTATTATTTTACTTTGTACACAACCTTGTATATAATTAGGTGTAATCAATAACGCCAGTCCTACTATTATACGTGTCTCTTTTATGTATCCAAAGAATTTCCGGTTGTAAATATTCGACTCAATGACCACTATAGGCAATTCATCTTTATTTTTTTAAAAGGCCATTTAAAATTGACTTTAAAACAAGAAGTTTTAATAATATAGATTATGAATTGTAATAAAATATTTCATTGGAGTTTTTTGTAATTTGGTTCCCTTGCACAGCCGGAAGTGAAAGTCCCTCTTGAAATCAGAGTTCTACAAAAATAGCAGTGAGATAAAACTAATGAAACAATTCCAGTAATTTGTAATATTAAAAGCAAACTCAAAAATAATTCAATTGGACAGATTATTTTGAATAAAATTAAAAATCACTTTTGTAACTAGTAAAATTTCACTTCATCGAGAAGAACATTTAATTCTATTGCAAATTCAAAAAACATGCATTTATATATAAAACGTAGTATATATTTATAAAACGTAAATAAGTTTGAAACGCACATTACGTGGCTGCGCGCGAAACCTGCGTGGCTTAAAGATTTACATGAGGACTACACACCTGCCTTATTTTCCAATGGATGTGACTATCTCGTCCAATCAAAGAACTCAAATCCTTCAAGTTGGCAACATTCTAACACTATAGAATTACTAATTGAATAAACGTTTTTTTCTAAATTTAAACGACAGGCACAAAATTTGAAGATAGGCCACTATTTTTCGATCACTGAAGATTTAATTTCGACTTTCTAACTCTTATATATTTGTTTATAACAGCAGGCACTTGATTTTTAATAATAAAATAAAGTGTACTTTATTTTTGCCCATTGTTCAGAGGACGGAGCGATAAGAAGAAACGCACGCCCTAACCACGTCGAAGCGACGAAGGGCCTCTAAGTCCATCCCGACGACGACGTCGGGGGCGTTGCGATGGATTAAAGACTGGTGGTGGCCACGACGGCGTCGCCATGCGCGCTTCGACTGAAATCGATAGAAATGAGCAGACTCGTATGTTGGACACCCTGTCGTTACCAAAATTTCCCGCCATCTGATTTCATTGTCCCTTTTATCGGGGGATCATGAACTGAAATTAGGGTGGCTTTTTGTCAGTAACCCTTTGTCCTTGGATCAATAATCACCCGTCCTTGAATTCTAGAAAAAAAGTAGATTTAGTGAATTTAATAAATATAAAGGAATATCAAAATTTATATAAGGAGATAAGGGAACCTTAATAATATCTATTTTGCAAAATACTACAATTGTTCCTCAAAAGTAAAATAATAAATTGGTAAAGCCAAAGGTGAATATTGATTGAAGGATCCAATATCTAGTGCCTTACAAAGTGATATTTGATACACCTTTAGTCTTCCACCCTTGATGGTGTTTTTATGGGCACCTCCTTTGTCCAACAATTGAGGCTCGCAAACAATAGCAAAATATAGATCCACTTAACCTTTCTGGTTAATGAAAAGCTAACTCTTCAAAGTTGAACTAAATGTCATTCTCTTGAAGGTTTATTATTTCTCACCCAAGATTTAAAAAAAATTTTTTAATTCCGGGTGTTGGTGCATTGAGAGCATCCCATCGTGGCCACCAACTCATAAAATCTCCTATTTTCTTTTTGATCTCCATCACTATTTTGTTTATCAGCTGAAATATTCTTCAGGTGGAGAAGTAAATGTAATTCGCTCGAGTTATTCTTGAAAATACAAAGTGCCATTAGGAAGTGAGGAGGCAAAGAGCGAAATGTTTCCCTAAAGGGATAGAGTTACCTCCCGTGGGAGCATTGGTGTGCGGTTTAACGGGCATGAGATTAGCTAGTGGTTGGTTGATGGAAGAGCCAGGAAAAGACTACTGCCGTACTTTAGCGTATGCAAAACGAGCGAGAGTAGATATCCGGATGGTCTACCCTGTTTCGAGTAACGACCGTGAGAGTTTGAGTCATCCAGGTAATTCCATCCGATACTTAAAACTCACTCGAATTTAATTAATAGCTCACAAAAGGCCATTTAAGAAACAGAATTTTTCACACCAATTATCTAGAAAAATCCTACTTAAAGATAAGCAGCTCTCTTTCATGATATTTCTTCCTCAATCCTCGTATATAATTCTGTATGAAATTTACTGAATATGTCCTTGAATAATGAGAATATAAAAGTAATTAGCGATTATAAAAAATAATGCTAAATCAACCAATGATTCATTTTTCCCAACTAAAAGCAATAGTTATAAATTTAATGGAATACGTGGTCCCATAAAATGCAAATTTAATTGCAAACCGTGGTAGCCATAGATAGGAGGTAATGTATTTGCAGAGAAGAGAGTTTTCGAAACACGTTTCGAGTTTACGGCCTTGGACATCCGGTTCAGTAAGGAACAGATGTTTGGAAACTGGCTACATTGTCATTCAACCCTATCGATCGATTTTCATACATTGGCTAGAATTGCAACTGCAGTTAATTATTCTACTAAAACGAGAGGTGCATAAAGAAGATAGTGATAAGTAATAAAACTGACAGTTTTTACTGAAAAGAGAATCACATGAGCATTTACATTTGAGGGTTTACTTCCTTGGGGAAAACGACATAAGCAAGTGCTATTTACTTCTTTATGATGATACTTTTTTTTAGTACTTGTGGTTGGCAAGTCTGTCGGAGACTCTTGGCACTGTTATCGGTTATAGGTCCTCAAAGATGGAGGTCGCTGGCATTAAAAACTAGAAAAGCTACATGCCTATATATCTGTCATACAGAATATAAAACTTGAGAAGATACTTGAAGACAAGCTTCGATCTCTTGCACGTTTTTCAGTACAAAAAGGCTTCGGTTATAAAAAGAACTTTCGATAACTACTGATGTAGTCACTTCTATTCTTGTGCTAAGAGGAAATTTAATTGAGAGACTTCTAAAATATATCTAAATATGTCTTCCTCTTTTTCTTTCTTCTAGTTTAAATATAAAAGTGATGGCTTTAACTTACTGGAATTAAAGCAGAGCTTAAAGAGTTCCATTACTTCTCTTGGTTCCTCTATGTTGGTTTTAAGACACACGAAAAAGTACTGGTTCTAATGTCTTAAGGTCAAAGAGGGTGAGGAACGAGGATTGTGAGCGCAGCAAGGAAAACTCAGAATTTATGCGAAGACACTTCTTAGTAGGAGTAAACAAGCAAAGTAGCAACCTTGGGAAACGATCTCAACCCTGGTATTTCGTTTTCCAAACTTGAAAGCTTCCCTCTCGCACTTTTCTTCCCTCGTGGTCTTCTTGTAATCCTATTAAAGTCGAAAAACTTTAACTCCGTACCGAGCAATCTCTCAGACTTTTAGATCCCACATCCTAATCCCCCCCCCCCCAAACCACATAAACCCTTTCGAATTTACTGTAAGTAGGCACGCCTAGTTGCAAACCATCTATCATTTCAATCTTCTTGAATGTAATCCAAATGTGAGATCAACATTTCAAAGTTCAAAATGCTAGGAAAAATTGTTGAACAATTGAATTATAAGATATTTGAAGATATAAATTTTAAATTATAACTGAAAGAACAGGAAATACGTGACCTTCCTGAATCATAAATTCATGAAGAACGAGTCTTCCCAGCTTCCTTTGATCAAAGATGAAAATATTAAAGGATTAATGTGAGCTTGAAAGGATGTTTTTATCATATGCTTTTTGTCTAATTGTACGAATCTTTTGACATTTTTTGTTGAGCATATGAGGCTTTTAGATTAAATTGCTTCTTCGTAGCAATTAACCGAATGCACTATCAGACGATAAGTGATGTATCAACAGATCAGCAATGAGCTAATCGGTGAAATTGATCACCGATTACGCAAAAAAATGTTGTCATTTCTTAAAGAGAACTCCTTAAGTAATGTCAGTGACCTTATTGTACAAATCGACTCGCGACGGTATTTATATGGCTCGCAATTGCGGGGCGGTCTATTCCCGATACTTGAGCGTGACTAAAACATATTTGCAGCCTGACACGAAAGTCATCCGTTGCCTGACATTTCTTTTACCTGCGCCATTTATTTTACTTAGTAGTTTCTCCATTTTTCTTTTCGTATTTGGAAATATACGAAAATTATATTTATTCCATAAGGCCGTATCTTACGTGTCCGGAGAGAACATAAAAGCGTGAAAAGTCAGAACTGGAACATACCTGAAACAAAAAAAGAGACAGGCACATTAATGAATTGATAAAAATATGAATTTATTTTAATAATTAATTAAGTTTAATTTAGAACTATTGATCCACATTAAAATTGTATTTAAAGAACGTTTAGTTCAGTATGAGTAATATAATAAAGCTAATGAAGTGATCATATACTGGTGTTGATATACCGGTTGTAAAACCACCAATGATAGATTTTTAATGAACCATTTCATTTGATTTGTGTCCTGGAAGAATCCAATCGGACATTAACATGGTTATTTAACCATTTCAATTTGTATCAGCGATAATTTATGAGTAAAATATAAGTTATTGGTTGGCCGACCAACTTTCGCAACATTCCTCTCGAGCCCAGATCCGATTAGCTCCCATGCAATTTCCATATACTATTCGAACAAAGAGAACCTCATCTGTAGCCACACATGGTGAAAGCATGTCTACACGTGCGAGCACGTGTGCTCAGAAATTATGGGTTCTTGTCTTCCAAAAGCCATAGAATCCCGTACAAAATTACACACGCAGGATGGCCACAAGATTTAATTTTTAATTGTTTTTCGCAAATTTCACAATTTTCAATGTTTTTCGCAAAAATGCGAAAAAAAATTCAATAATGATATTGAAATGCAAAAATTTCGCATAATATCATTTTAAATCTTTTGAAATTTAAAATTACTTAAAATTTGTAAACATCTCTAAAATTGTTTTAAAATTCCTCAATATCGTTTGAAATCATTTAAATTCAATGAAAAACTTGAAAATCCCTGAAAATTCGCTAAAATCTTTTGAAATTCCTAGAAATATCTTTAAATTACTTAAAGTTCTACTACAATATTTAAAATCCCATAAAATACATTAAAATCTCTAAATAAAAATTCTTGGAAACAAAAATCTCACTAAACCTATTAAAAATCAAAAATAACTTTTGAAATTATTTTAAATTCCATGAGGAATATTAATATTCCTTAAAATCACTTTTAAAATATAAACATTTCTTAAAATTTTTACAAGCTTCTCTCAATCTTTTACAATTCCACGAAAAACTTTAAAATCCTTTAAAATACGTGAGGAACTCTTAAAAGTTTTTGAAAACTCTTTAAAATTCCTTAAATTCCATAAAATCTTTTAAAAACCATAAAAAAATCTTGTGAAATCCTTTAAAATTCCACAAGAAACTTTAAAATTCCTTAAAATTCTTTGAATTCCCTAAACTTTCTTTAAAGTCTCTTAAAATTTCATGAAGTCTTTTAAAATTCCACTAAATCCTTTAAATATTATACAAATTTCCTGTAATCCATTCAGATCATATTTAAATTCTCAACAAACAAATTTTCATTCCTCCCAACTTTTTAATACTCCAGAATCTTACCTCTTAAAAATTTTGTCTCTTAAGAGTCTGCGTCCCAAAGTAGCAAAGGGACGAATCGGAAAAATCTGTTGCCTATTCCGAGTCATAGTGTGACTTCCGGTAGATCCCAATCTCTTCCCAGGCAGAAGGGATCGGATCATTCTTATGCTCGGAGTCGGTCCATGATTCGTTTTTTAAATCTTTAAAAGATTATGATCATGGGTTGGTGGCTTATTTCCGTAGCATATATTATTAAATAACTATATGCAGACGCCGCACTGATATTCCACTTTATTTTCACGTGTTCACTCTCCTTTTTTTTATATCCCTCTCTGCATTCCTTTCTATCTTTTCTGCTTCCTCTTTCTTGAATTGCTTCGACTCGGGTGCTATATTTAGCTCTCCTCCATGTAGAACCACATATCCTGGCTGTTTTTATGGGGTCGACACCTCCACAGAATACCTTCGTCTAAGTTCCAATATATCCACTTTATAGCCAATGAATCTTTAATTTTTTCGCACATTACACCCTCCACAAATTTCACGAATTATTCAATCTGTGGGAAACTTTCAATTATAGAATATACGAGTAAATCTGTTCTGTTTTCAGAAAATTTTAACGCAGTGAAGACAAATTGTCTACTTTATTGAAAATTTCAATGAAATGAATGGAGAGTTCTTTTAAAAGATACTGGTTTAGAGATTAGCGAGAATTAGGCACTGGAGCCTGTAATAAGCCAGGCGATAATAAAAAAAACTGATTGGCCGATCGACCTACTTTAAAGAGTGTAAATATTACGATAGGGAAAAAAATTTAACGCCTTTCTATCGCAATATAAATCGCAATTAAATTTCTCTGGGCGTGTCGTCCTTCTGACAATAGGAAATATTTAACTGGGACTTTTGCCCGCTTTTGAATGTCACAAAGTGTCCAGTATCATAATCCCTGGACCATGGAACACGAGTAGTTCAGCCAAAGTATAAAAACATGTAACAGTTTTTATGACTTTTCAGGTGAAAGACCATTTGGATTGGTGAATGTAATTCGTGGAAGAAAAGAGGAAGTTATTCCACAGGATAATGGCGTATTAAACAAAAGAAACTAATTATAAAGAGGAGATTGATAAAAGTAAAAGCAAAATTATAAATATTAAGGTAAATTATAAATATAATATTGAAATAATGGAGAAAAAATAAGAATGTAATAAAATGAAGAAAAATATTTTGAATTGGAAATCGTGGGACTAGAAATTTTAAGGAGAGTCTAGAATATTGAAGGGTCATGCAGAAATTCAAGACGTGTCATTATATGGAGCCTCTGGTGTAGATTCACTCAAACATAATTTGCAGTCCGTTGATTCAGAAATTTTAATAAAGCTGAGAGCTTTTCCCATACTCAGAAATGGTAAAAAATTCTTTCAAGTGTAAATTATTTATTTTATTTTGAACAAGTATTCTCGTTATAATCATTAAGCTAAGTATCTGTCAAGCATCATTAAGTCTGAAATGCAATTCTTTCATAATGATACGCCCAGAGAAATACTTCAGTGAGGTTTCAAGAATTTAGAAATTATCTTCCTGTTATTTTTATCTCCATCACTGAATAACAACATTCAATTTTTCTTTCTGTAATAACAATTATTTGTACTCAATAATACTGAGAATTTTTCAATAAAGCAGATAGAAGTCACTTCTCTGCTATTTCGACATTTCAATCGAAAACATGTGCACTTTCGGCAGAACGATTTGTGAACATAGAATTTACTAATAAATTTAGTCGACAAATTGAAAAACCAAAGCCATTCGCTACAAACTTGTGAAACACGAATCCGTGAATGAAATTGACTCTATTTATATGGAAATAAAACCCCCAACTGTCAATTTGGGAAGCCGAAATAAATTAACAAGTATTTGTTATTTTGTAAAAAAAAAAAAAAAGAAAGAAGAGTTATTATTAACTTGGTGGCACTAGCACACACTCAATTAATGGTGATTCACCTTGAAATAAATTGGCACAAATCACTTTTATCGAATTTGAATCGATTAATAAAATCATAGACTGGACTATATATTAAAAAGGAAAACAAGGAACGTCCTCGCGGCACGTAAGTCGTTCCTCGAATGACAGACGTTGGTTTCACCAAGAAGTAAGAGGGTCTCTAGACACGACGTTTTTTCGCGGCCTTCTCCCATGCGTCACCATTTTAGAGCGACCCTTCTCTCACAATCTTAAAAAAAGTTTGTATTTATAAAAATTCATATCGCCAAAAAAAAATAAAATCATTTTTCTTCCTCTCAGTCATTAATTAATTATTATATAATTCATTCAAAAATCCAATTTCTCACCAAATAAAGATTGGCACTTCATCCGAAAATAATTCTAAAAGAATAAAGAAATTAATATTCGAGGGGAGAAAAATAATAAAATTCGGACGATATTTGAACTACAACCTGCTAAAGACCTGACCTCATTACATATCGTCCTCTTTCTTTTATAATCGTAGTTAATAGTTAACACTCCTAGATGTTTCGCCTACAGTCACAGCTTACATGGCAAATCGTCTCAGAACAGGAAAACCCACAACAAATCCGGTCTCTAATCTCCCATTACAAATCAGACAAAAATAGTAATAATGGAAAAATGCCTGTGATTAAGTGAAGCGGACACGTAACATTAATTCGCTAACTTATTCGCACATTCCCTATTTTCGCAATGAACTCTGCTTTCATAATAAATATAATTTTATAATTCAATTGCTCCATTTTAAAATTCAACTGCTGATAAGAAAATATAGACTCTAATGTGAAAATGAACAGGTAACGTAATTTGGTGAAGTTGGAGGTGTGAAATGTTGCTCATGGTAATCGATTGGATGCATTTGTCAATTGCAAGTACACTTAACTCAGAAAATGACAGCTGAATTGTAAGTGAGGCGTTTGCTTATTCATGTGGAATTTTTTTCTGATAAAAGTAGCACTAAGTTATGGTTCGCTGGTAACCGTGAGTCAACTGTTGCGGGACTGTCAATAGCAATCTTCTTCGAGACTTTGAGACCCTGAGAAGCTACTTTCTACCTTCGAGGCGAACCAGCACCCATGCCTTCGAACTGTCACCGATATGACGCCCCAATAATAACTAACAACCCACCCAGTGCCATCTAGTATGAATTAAACCCAAGAATCGACCCTAAATCATCTGAATCTAATCTCTCATCAAGATTCTGAGCATAACTGATCGAATCATTTGTTTTCCAGTTCAAAAGGTTCCAAGAGAAGAGTCAGTAGATTCACATTATTTAAGGACATTGTCATTAGATCTGTATCTGAACCTATAAGCTCTGAAAGCATTTTGCGCAATCTTTTATATAAATAATATACTCTTTTTCTAGAATCTGACTATTAAGGATTCTAGGTCGACAATGACCTTACTCTACTTGACAATCAAGAAGTGATTCGTAGTGAGAAAGGTCAGGCGGAATGATCTCTAATTTCCTCATGGGATCTGGACAAGAAGGACGTGATTTCGATCCTCGGGAGAGAATGTCGGTGGGATGATAAACCCTGCGTATATACGTTTTACGTGCAACGTGAAAGTACATAGCAATGCTGGATCTGCAACCGACACGAGAATATGCATTGTGCTGCAGTTAAATCGCCTATCCCTAACCATCTAAGATAATCTAAGCAGCCATTTGACTGAAATCTGATTATAACTTCAGTAGGAAGATATGCACGACGACGATCGGCTACCAGAAGGAAAGTACAGAGGGCAAAAAAGTCAGAATTAACGTCCCCGAGAAACCCAAGGAACCTCGCCGACCTAGTGACATCAGGAAAATTCTCACGGTGTAGTTTACACAAAAGGTTTCCTCTTTTCATCCCATTTTTTCTTAAGGTGCAAATCTTAAGCACCCTTTCTTGAGGGAAACACCAGCAGTTAGTGGATAAAATGTTTCTCAGGTTGTAATCTTTATAATACAATTTTTATTATTTATTGCTACTATTTATTTCTCATACAGATGTTCTCATGGATTTAAAGATGGATTCAAAGCCCAGCTCATGAAACTGAACTTCCTCTAATTTTTCTTAACTTAATCTTAACACTTCTAACTCCTTTTGGATTTTTTAAGATTTTTTCTTGATAAGACACTTCGAGAAATCGATTTCTCTCACGCACCTTTCACATTCAACTGCAAGTTTCACTAAGCACAGAAACAGTTACTTCCTCCTTTTTTATATTTGAGCACTTTTAGATTTTTGGATTAATTTAACACGAGGTTGTTGGATTTTTACGGAAGAAAGAGAATGCAACAGATGAAAATGGTGGCAGGCGTTGACTAGCACCAACTGAAGGAAACAGACTGCAGGGGCCCGATCCCTAGGGGTTATTTTACCCCTCGAACCTGGGGATTCATTTTACCGTTAACCATTGTGCCTTTTTTTCCCTCCCTTACTCTTTTCACCAACTGCAAATCCCCACTGCAGCGCCCTCACTTTTTCAGGCGTGTAATCATATGCTTACGCCTTTCATGTGTTATTTGCATTATTGCAGGCTTACACTCAGAAAAAATGTTTCTTGGAATTTGATGAATTCAAAGAGACTTGGATTGAGGCAATATTTGATTTGCGTAGAATTTATTGCAATCTAATTAGCATAATAGGTGTGAAAGAAAAAAATACATTTTTCTGACTTTTCCTTGATTTTCAGACAAACTCTGATAGAAAATTCGTAAAAATCTCTAAAATTAGTAGGAATCTCTTGAAAGTCTTAGAATTTCAAAGAATGCCTGGAAATTCTTTATAATCACTATCAAAATCCTTGAAAATCTTCTTAAAAATTTTAAATAGACTATAATGTATTATGTATCACTATTAATAGGTCAATTTCTATTTTCCCTGACCTCCCTGACTTTCTTGACATGTAGCTACCCTGATAAAGTCACATAGAAGTTGTTGAGGGACGAGCGATTTTTTCAAAGACGGTTGGCAGAAGCGGAATCCATTTTGCCTTTTGCTGGGGTCAAAAGGGGCCATGAAGTAACCGTTATGACTTAAAGGCACCATAGACGATACGTTAACGGCGTGTTTTGCATATCAATGCATTTCATTCTTCGTCGACGGTGATCTTTGAAGAAATAGTTTCCTCATACAAATTTCGTATCGATTCATTATTCTCAATTGAGTGATTAAATCTGAATTGAAAATAGGATCGATAATCTAATAGAGATGTATTCAAAATTGAAAAAAAATAATTTAAAGATTATGGTAAGATAAAATGTACTCGTATAAATGTTAGAGTGACAAGACTAAAGGTTTTACTACCTCGCAATGAAGGTGTTAAGTGGGTATTACTTAATGTCATTAAGTAGGTGCATTCATACAATATATGTAGATAGAGTAATGTAAGTACGAGCTACTGTGCTTACTGGATTTGCATAAACGAGCAAGGGGAAGGAATGCCGAGAAGAAAAAAAGTTTCATACTCTGCACAAACATTTTTACACCATTTGCAATTATAAGAATCTGCAAACTGTGCTAAAACTAATTTAATATAAATTAATTTAA
This sequence comes from Synergus umbraculus, assembly GCA_900474325.1. Classification (NCBI taxonomy): domain Eukaryota; kingdom Metazoa; phylum Arthropoda; class Insecta; order Hymenoptera; family Cynipidae; genus Synergus; species Synergus umbraculus. Next base: position 116,935 of record UCOK01019067.1, read on the forward strand.
TTTAAATTTATGGAGTTGATTATAGTTTATCGGCTTGTTTAGAAATATTATTTCATTTTTTTTTGAGATATAACATCCATGATGAATTATTTTAATTCTTACCAAAGCTGCGATAATATGAGTCGTAAAGGAAACTTACCTGAAACAAAGAAAAAAAGTACCAGATTAGAGAAGGAACAATTAACAGTTCTACAAAATTATTAATTGATCTAAAATCTAATTTTTAAACGGATTTTTGAATATTACCGTCCCTGTACAAAAAGATTATTCGTTAATTATCCATCTTGTCTTTTTTAGCTGTGAGTGACCTCGTCTTCGCAAAAAATAAATAAACGGCGTTGATCTTTTGCATACTTGAAGATCGTGGATATAAATTATAAATGGTAAATTGTGTATTGTAAAACGTGCGTATGCTTCCCCCTCTAGACAAACCGGTAGCATATTTTTTTACACAAGGAAAAAGGCACACGCACGAGGCCACGGTCATTCCTACGTTGCCTTGGTGGCCGGCTGTTCGAGTACGCAACGAATGCCAGACATTGTAATCCGAAGGTCCCCCTGTGAAGTCGTACAACTGCCTTTGAAATGCCTGTCACTTCAGACTAGCGTTCTTCGACCCTACAATAAGAAACTTAAGCGCCACCAAGAGGAAAAAATCGAAATTCTCTCTTATTGCATTTAACATACGTCAGATTAGTGAACTGAAAAAAAGTATATAAAAAACCGATTAGAGGGTAAAAAATAGCCCTGAAAATATTCGTGACGGTAACACCCCATTCTTTTGACCAGAAAATTCCAATTTTCGTAATTTTCAGCGGGAACGACAAAAAAAAGAGTCAGTAAAGAGTAGGGGTGTGGCGATATTCAAGGTCACACCCCATAATTTTAATAGGGGTGTGACCTTTTTGAGAGGTCATAAAATCTTTTAGGAAGTGAAACCCTTCCACATTAGTATACCAAAAATTGGGGTATGACTTTGTCTATGGTCACACCTCTTATTTTGATAAGGGGCCCCTAATAAAAAGGGTTGGGGTGTGACCCCAATGTCACCAAGATCACTTCCGTTACTTTTTGAGAGATCCAATTATCTAACACTCTTTCGAAAGTTGAACCTGTCAAGGATACGAGGGATTTAGTCAAATAGACGGTCACACCCCTTCCAAATATGGCTTTCTACTGGGGCTGCGATAAAAATACAAAATTCGCTCTATTTTCTAATGCACTAATTAGATAAGCCTAATCTGCGAAGACTCGATTAATAAAACAGAACCTGATCGTCTGGATGTGCTTACAATTGAATCACGTGGGCGGATTAGTCCAAGCGACAGATCGAAGTGGAATTATCGTCGCTCTGGGTCTCCAGGATGAGAAAGAAGGCAATCGCCAGCTACACTTTGGCAGATATATGCTAAAATTCCGGTTTCAGGGTGCATATGCATGAGGCGAGTGATGAGTGCACGTGGGCCAAGCCACAAACTAATAATTAAATTCCTGGTCTCGAGGGGAGCGGGCGTAGTCGTCATCCGATTTCATCCAGCCCGAGGTGCAAGTCCTCTGAGAACTTGGAAGATTAACGATTTTTTGCGGTGCCACTTGCATTTCCTGTTACTACTTCAGATTTCTCTTCTACAATCTGCACTACTGCTTTTCTACTACTTTTGTATAATAACTCCTTTCATTATTCCTCGCGAAATTTAGAGATAGAATGAAATTTAATTATTGAATGTGTAACAGGATAAACATTGATGATGATGAACTTCGAACCGAATAGTGGATGGAAATAATTAACAAAAACTCTCGCATGGATATAGAAAGTTAAATTAAACAATCAAACTCTAATTACGGAAAAGCGAAATTTGAAATCGTATGAAATTTGAGTTGCTCTAGTTTTGTGTACGCACATGAAGACAAATATCGAGAGAGAACTTATTTTTATACGAAATTGTGTAATTACGTTTTTCGTTTATTTTGATAGATGTAGATTGTTAAAATAAATGGATACTTTTAAATACGTGTATAAAACAACATTTGAAATATTTCTACTCCAGAAACTGTGAATTCGACTAGATGTGCGAAATAGTTATCCAGAGAGAAAAAAATATCTGTAACACGAATCCATTTGAGGGAGAAAGAGAAATCTGATCGAGTTTAACAGGATTTCATTGAAACCTGTTCGCTTCCTGAGTTTTTAGTGAAGAGGAAGATAAAGCAGTCTTCTTCATTTTCTGAATACATATAAAAATAATAAAATATAAATAGTATTTATATGAAGAAGACACAAAAATCATTTATGATAATTAAATTTTTTAATCAATCAACTTTTTTAGTATAATCAAACTTGTTTTCCTAAGAATGTTCAAATTTGAAACATGTATGTTTCTTTAAACATTGTTTGGCCTTCATTCAATTTTTTTTATCCGGAAATAGATGCGATATGAGAATCATTTTTCTTCTGACTTCTCAGTCCAAACACAATTTTAAAAAAAGCAAACTCCCGAATTTAAATTTAACTGACATTTATCAATTACGTGTTATTTTAATAAGGAGTTTACGCTTGTTTCTGTCTTTATTTCGGATTGGTTTCATGACTCACGCAAAAATAGGGTGTGTCGAACCCTTCATTGATCCTAAATATCATGGCAACCAAATTAATGACATTGATTGATGAAAATCTTACTTTCAATAAAAAATTACCTTCAATATATTGCGGAAAACGTAACAAAGTACAAACGATTTAATTACTGTCATATGTGTAAATTATTAATCACAGGATTTCAGATTCACTAATTTTATACTATAATCTAAAATGTATAATTACGGGCTCGATTGGTCATGTCATACTTCCTGTTTTATTCACTCTAAAATGAATTCGTAATTATTCGATACTAAATTGTTAATGCACGCGATAAAAACTGTCATATTTTGTTTTATATACTCTGTAATATTTTAGGAAAATGAAACAAAAGAAAAAATTAACTCTTGTTACGTTTTTTTAACTCTCTTTGAAGCTTTATTTAAATATTTTTACTTTATAGATAAAGTAATTAACTTTTATTAAAAAAAATGTAGGATATAAAGAGAAATAATCTTTATGTTACAAATAGTTACGAAGAGAATTTTATGAAAAAAATATTTTTATTTATTTTGTGCTTCATTCCATATATTTTTTCATTCACTTTTGTTCTTCTACTTGTGGTCTCGCAATAAAATCGACACGATCTTGTGTTGCAAAAGGAATGAAACAAAGAGGAAGATAAGAAATATAAACGAAGGTCTTTTCATTCTACAATAATAATCCTTTATATTTCCACGGGCTAAAGTAACTGCTTGTCAAAAGCTATATTCTTCTTTCTTTGTACTTCAATATGTCGCATCTTCCCAACTCGAATCGTGGTCGGGAGTTCTTTCAATAAAATATTCTTTTATGTTGACAATTTTTATTAAATAAATAGACTCAATAATTAATAAAAATTTAACTTTGGTACCCATATTTCGAAGGTAAACTCTATTGAAAAATCTCAAAACTACTCATCCAAGTGCAAGATTTAAGAGTCAGCAAATGAAACACAAAAATGTTCCTTTTTCCTCTCGAGAATATTAACCCAATCTCTTCCAGAATCTTGTTCTCCTCTTTCCGCGATGTTCATTAAATCTTCGCTCGAGCGGAAAGTTCACTTGAGAAAAACCGCAGCAAATATCGATTCGCGACCAAACTTTTGAGTCATTTATCTTTCATATCGAGACGGCTTGCAGCAGTTAAAGTTACATTTACAATTTTACATCGAACTCGACAATGTAATATATCCTATAGATTTTTAGAGGCCACTTCAACTCCTGGGTTCGCAATATTACACACAATATGAGTTCTCTCCTATATTACTTTCTAAACTGCTTCAAAACATTTCTCTTCAGATGTCATACAAAATCCCACAAGAGAAGTTTTTATATTTCCATTTTGGAGAAAAGCACTTTTTATATTAAATTTCAACTTAATTGCTTTATTGCCTCAGACATTTCAATTAAAAATTTTTAAAAAGTAGCGCAGTTGACTTGCAAGGGAATTTTAAGAGATTTCGATTTAAAAAACGTTACAAGTATCAGAAATATTTACATTGCTTATTTGGAAAAGTTTTTTCGAACCGGAAATCCACTTCCAGTATTAAAAATAAAATCAAGAAGAATTCCAGATTTTTTTCAATTCCCGGACAACTCCCAGACTTCCTTAAATTCAAGTCCAAACTTTTCGAGTTAAAATGTAGCAAGAAAGAATATCAAAACAATTAGGAGTCCAAGGAGAACGATCAGAGTAATGAAGGCGTAAAGTACATCAATAGTAGACTTGAATGAGTCACATTTGAAAGGATTGAGAGCCTGAAGGGGAGAAGGGGGAGTATATGTAGGCAAAGGTGGTTTTAAGAGTTTATGCAATTTGTTTCTTTTGCATATATACAGAATGCAGACGTTTATTATCCTTGTTTCGCGTCACCATTAAAGGCTAATTGAGAATAATGTGTGGGAGTTTGATAAAGATATAGTCTGACCTTATTCCTTCATGTTCAATGGTTAAGGTACCGTAAGGTCGCCTAAGTACTGGGTGCCGCCCCTGCCCCTGAGGTTAATTGCTTATGCCACGTGAGGATCGCGAAAACTATCGCGAGAAATCTGACCATCACTTAAAACACCATATCGATCCATTATTTATTGATTTTCCACCGTTATATAATTTTTTCTAACTCCAGACTCGGAACAAATCCAGCTCTCTAAAGAGGTTTAAAGAGGTTTATTCTCTCTTCAGAGAGAATAAAAGGATGGTATCGGCTAATTAACAGAGAACATGAAGAGAAATTCGCGAGAATTTTGTGAGGGGGGACTTTATGCTTGAGTTAACTTGAAGAGTTTAGCAGAAATTTCAGTAGTATTATTTGTAGAAAATCTGCCTTAATCCAGACGAATATGAGTTAGCAAACCTAAGGAGAATGGGATGAGAGTGTGTAACCACTTATTAGATAGACGCTAATACCTCGTGTAGCTAATTACAAGAAGGAAGCACGTCGTCATTAGATATGTCGCGTGATAACCGCAAAACTTGACACACCGGTTTATCAGAACTGCCATCTTGAATTGAATTATGGGCACCATTAACGGGAGAATACTGTCAACAAAGTTGTAAGTAATACGATCCAATTCTCTGGTGTGTTACAATCATTTTTATCATTATAATAATTTAATCATTATTTTTAAATTATTGTCAAAGATGATACTGGTAAATTGAATTCAGGAGGGAAAAAATTTGGCCTCCTAATAGACAATTAAACTTTTTCCTAACTCAAAAGGAGAATACTCATTTTTCGCCTGGATTCTCTAGAGCCGGATTAGCAGCGACAGTTTTTGATCCTCAGGACGAAAAGTTTTTTTCAAAAAGAAATATGACATTCGTTGGAAAGAAAACTGCTTGTCTTTCTAAGGATTTTGCGCTCACGTAACTAGGGGCTCTCGTTGTTCTTGTTCGTGGCGTGAATTTCGCGTCTTTTGGCCGCAAATCCTATGGGAACCGCGGACGGGCGGTTCTAAAACAAACAAAAGCAAAGTTTCAAGCTTTTTCTCCTCTTTGAAACTTCGCTTTGATCGAATATAAATTCCAGTATATACGGTACGTAAGTACATGTTAGTACTTTAGTTGGGTGAGGAGTGTAACCAGGGTGTGGCTTCGCCAAGAAAATTCCGGAGGTTCTCATCGACTTTGCTAACTTTCAAATTAAAATAGATCTCATAAAACACTTCGAGAGCTTTGCACACAGAAAATCCCGCGGCAAAGAGAATTAAGTATATTTTTCAGCTTTCTCAAGTGTTTCAGTTTCATTTTAAACTGTTAAGAAGGTTTATTGCTGAGATAATTAATAGTTTTATTGAATGAGACTTATTGCTCGTGATTATGAAGTTTAATCTAATTAAAGATTATAATTATAATCCAGACACGCAATCCTATGTTTAGAACCTAACAGCTGTAATATTTTTATTTTTACAATTCTAAATTTGTTTTGGACTGTCTATGCCACTCAAAATTTCTATTTGCTATGGTCTGTTCGAGACAAAAAGGACAGTGACTTCTAGCACGTCATCGACTCGTAAGAGAAATGCTTGGCGTTTTTCCACGACGTTGACAGTTGGCACTTTGTCATCCGCGTCACCACGTAATAATTAAATTTCTTCCTAGCGCCCTTTGCCTTCAGAATCAAGATGCAGCCTTTGAAATTAATAGAAAACGTCTTCCTGACAAATGAGCTCAATTTTTCAATTTTTCAAACCGACATTTACTCGAATTTCCCCGAAATTAGAACTGAAATGTCCTTACAAGACCCTCGTCAAATAAAAAATTAATTCTCAATATTTGTCTGCTCTCAATTTAGAGATGTCATCGCTCGAAAAACATAAGCATCTCCAAAGAATAAAAAATCGCAAATCTGAGGATATGCTAAAAGTAATTAAAAGGAAATCCATCAGCAGATTAAACTTATACAATCCAACTCTCTCCCTTCTCTTATAACTCTAAAATACATTTTTTTTTTCATTTTTTTCACTATCTACTCTCGAAAGATTTCGTATTAATTTCCCAAGCGAGGTAGAAATGATCCAGTAACGAAGAAACTAATTACAGAGAGCGAAGCGTCTTAGATAAGATTGGGAGCTTGGGGGGGGGGGGGGGGGGGGTGGGGGGGAGGGACTCCTGGGGAGTTAGAAAAATAAGTAGCAAACACCTCACGAGATAAATGGCCAAAGTAATCGAAGTATTAAGCCGGAATCTAGAGTCTAGTCATGGAAAAAGCTCATTTGCTAAAGTGAGAGTCTCGCTTGCGACCTTCTTAAAGTTTAAACAATTAATATTACCCGCCTCACCCTTAAATACTCGAGGTTGTCGTCCGCCTAGGCGACGCGACTCTGAGGGTCGTGTTCCTAATTAAAACAATTATAAAGAGCTCCCCGCCTAGAGTTGCTATCTGACTGCCCCTTCTCCACCCCCCACCCCATGAAGAAAGCTTTCAGTGTAGTTTTTTTTCCCGCCCAGCAATGCTAACAAAAGTTAATTGAATTCGACGTGCTTTTAATGGCGCTTAAGCTCGTTAAAAAAATGAACAAAAACTCAATCAGGTCATTTATTGACACAGATTTAATGGAGGAATTTATTGAGGAACCTGAGCAGATCTTAGGTTGATAAATTTTATAGGAATATAATTTATTCAGTCGGAAATTGGGAAAGGGGAGTGGGAAAAAGTGGTTTTTGTGGAAGAAAATTTTTATAGATACTATTTTATAATAGTTGTCAAATACTTTATTCGTAATTGGAAAATTGCAACCCTCTCGGATCGCTACTTTTACTTAGTGGTTTGAAGGGGAAAAATCCCTCGAATTCTCACCACTGAGATGTAATCAACCTTGACTTTCCCCCTTCGTTAGTGATCAGATCCGGAAAACTTGTCAATCTATTCAGGATGGCCACGAAATTTAATTTTTCAATTTCTCTGACTTTCAGATAAATTTCCCTGAAAGAAAATTCGTAAAAATCTCTATAATTAGGTAGAAGGCTCTTGAAAGACTTAATTTCACGAACACCTTCGAAATCTCTTCAAATTCCTTGAAATTCCTAGGACCGTTTTGAAATTCCTCAGAATTCCTGGATAATTTTTTAAATTGTTTTAATTTTCATAAAATCCTTTAGAATTTGTCAAAAAATTCCACGAAATTCCTACAAATTTCTTAATATTCCATGAAATCCCTTAAAATATCACCACTTCTTTTAAAATTACTATAAATCAATTAAAATACTTAAAATTCCTCGAAAAACTTAAAAATTTTTGAAAATCTCACAAAATTCTTAGAAACTGTTTGAAATTTTTTAAATTCCTTGAAATTCCTAGGACCGTTTTGAAATTCCTCAGAATTCCTGGATAATTTTTAAAATTGTTTCAATTTTCATAAAATCCTTTAGAATTTGTCAAAAAATTCCACGAAATTCCTACAAATTTCTTAATATTCCATGAAATTCCTTAAAATACCACCACTTCTTTTAAAATTACTCAAAATCAATTAAAATACTTAAAATTCCATAAAAAACTTTAAAATCCTTTAAAATTCTTGAAAATCTCACAAAATTCTTAGAAACCGTTTGAAATTTTTTAAAATTCCAGGGTAACATTTAAAATCCATTAAGCTTGGAATAACGTACACCTTGATATTTATCAACTCTCACTATTGGATACCAACTTGATTGTCATCTCTATAAAAAAGCCCTTTTCCTAAAATTCCTCTATCCGAATAAAATATTCATATTAAATTTGTATTCATATTTTCCTTTGTTCTTTAATCTGGAACCTGTGAACTTGAAGGTGCCGAAAGGAATGAGTAATTAGAGTAAGGGGTCTCTTGGGACTAATTGCAATTTGCCGTTTTCTTTTATGCATTTAGATTATTCCTGTGTAGCTATATATGCTTTATTGTGAATTCTGAATGCAAAGTGCCAGCACCGGCTGACGAGGTTACGACTTTCGCGTTTTCCTCCGCCACCACACCACCTTCTTCGACCTAGTCGACCGGGTATTTACATGACTGGTGAAAGCAGTCAGACTCACTGGGGATTTCTATTCACGATGCTCCGGGTTGTTTGCTTTGCTTGCAGCAACTCTACCCCTTGCAGGGGGTTTGCTTTTGCGTTACTTGCTTACTTGTGTTCACCGCCATGGCATTTATCGAAGTATTTCGTTCGACAACAAAAATGGCTCAGGTGGTACAGAGTAAACTTCACAAAAAAGCACTCTCAAAAGCTGAAAAATCTATAGAGCGAGGCAAACTTTATCCTAAAGCTGAAATTCCCATCTAGATAAAATTGTGAAGAAAAAATCCTGCAACATGTTTCATTATTCCCAAAATAGAAAATGGATCCTATTTCTTGAAAATGTAATTACGAAAATGTATACAGGTTCGACAAACTATGCGAATTAGTGATGCTTTTAGTTTTCCAAAGAAAGATTATTGCAAAGTTGGTGTGGATCCATGGAAACTGTCGAGAGTTGTCGATAGTTTCCTCAAAGTTGAGAAATTTAGTTGGAAAAGGCTGTTTACTCTGTCACTTCTGCATTTCCTGTCGTATGTCAGCGATATACTTTTACGATAGGAGTACATAGTTATTATAGAGTCTACATTCAAGTTTCGTGTACCACCATCTCGAGTGAATATCCCTTTTACCTTGTATCGATAATCGATACGTTTCGCAAGCATATCGCTTCATACGCTTGAATTTTTCCCCTTGTTCAATATTTTACCGTGATGATGGCAACCAAGAAATGAAATTATAGCAGTATCAGCAATTAACGTCATAGATTTAAAATCACCAATAGAATTAAAACTGCATGCTTCTAACGATGTTGGTGTGCCCAGAGACGAATCTTCGAAAACTGCATCAGCAAAGGTGCAATTATTGTTAACGATGAATCTCGTAAACGGTATGCTCGAAGTTTGTAGCTGCTCTTGTTACCTAGCCCATAAAATGGATCGTGAGTTCCCGTTAATGCCGAACACCTTGCATCGTTAGTTTCAATAGTGTCCAACCAGTTATCTCCCGACCACTTTTGGCACCTCCAAGCTGTCATTTGGTTTAATTCAGATTGCTATTATTGACCAGTAGAATTTGCCATGAATTACACATTTCTGGGAGTGAATCTAATTCTAGAGAGGATTTACATAAACAGCAGCTTGACCTAGGTTTTATTTTCATAATTTTTCATTAGATTCGTTGACAAATTGCCTATAAGTACCATATCCATTCAGGCAATTATGCTAATCCATGCTAATCCATATATTAGTTGCTTAGTTAGAGAGATTAGGAATAATCCCACTTCCTTGCTCTATTAGAGCGTAAGATGGATACACCCTTTGGTATCTATCTCCATGCAGCAGATACCAGAATTTCATATCCGTGCAGATGGCATTTATATAGAAATTAATTACACGATCGCAGCGAATACGAATTTCATTACTAAGTGAGCAAACTGAATTACTAGTGCTAGTATTATTACAGCACCTCTAAAGATGTTTCGATTACATCCTGTTATTCCGGTTACGCTTTGGTATCATTAAATTTTGTATGTGGTTTAGGTACCCTTGCTTTATAGCAAATATTTTATGAATTCTCGTTCCAGGTATGTTCGAGGAAATACTTCTAATACCTCAATATGTAAGTGCTTTCGAAAATTAGTCAATACGAGGGTGTTAAGAATTCATACATATCGTCAAATCCCATCAGACCATCTACAATTCAAACAAATCGATAAAGCAACACAAGAAGATTAAGATAGCATCAGATGATTGCGGAGGGAATACCAGAACATTTAAAGGGTATCCAAACATCCGACAATTTCTGAAGGGCCTAAACAAACCGATAATGCCAGAACATCAATCTACCATCAGCAAAAAGCGAGACAATGTCAAAAACTGAAGAACCTAAACAAACAGACAACACATCATTGAATCATGTAATGCTGAATGAGATTGATAAATAATATGAGAAGATTAAGAAATAATATAACAATAGAAATATCAATGAGGAATTTTAGAGCTATTCAACAAATACGTCATCTTTGTACTAATAGAATTGAATAGTTGATGCAATAGTTCTCAAGGCTTTGACGAACATCTGAAGGAGATATTAGTTGTTTGATAGAAAATGACAATGGACATCGAGGGTATGAGAGAATCCTCTGGAAATGATAGAATTACTAATCCCTTGTGTCTTGTACTATCAATAGCACAACAGGTATTCGACACCTGTATTATATTTCTCTCCAAATAATTACTATTGCTAGACTGCTGCGATGGGTTCTAAGGATGGAATTAAGGCGTTTTATAACTTAGAAAAGACTATATCTGCTTTTAAATTTTCTATATAACAGAATCATTAGCTTATCTAATCTTATAACATAATAGACTTTCTAGTCTACAGAAAAATCGCTCGATTATTTTAAGAAACTGATAATTTTCAACCAGTCTGACTCAGGAAGATTTTGATTCTGAAAATTCTTTTAGAAAATTCTTAATCAGAATTCTGGTAGAGGAACCAGTTACCAAGATCGTAAATTCTACTCGATTTCTTGAACCCAGTTCGACGAACCAAAATGTTAAACGTACTATGAGAAATGGCCAATCAGAGAGCTGTTTTGACCGATAGCCAAGCAGATGGTGGGAGGTTGATAAAACCGTGGAAAGTGAAAAGGATAAATAATATTTCACAAATACATGGGAGCCATTCGCTGGGGAATTATTGATCCGTGAAACAGGGAATTTGTCAAAGACCGATTTATTCGCTCGGATTTGTTATTGCAGTACCTGAAATGCGATACACAATACAGAGTGTCTCTTCTGAACCTCGTCTTTCCCAAGAGACCCAACTCCAAACCGTAGTATCGATAAATCGATTCCTGAATATTAAAAGAAGCATCAAATTGATAAAGGATGGCGATTTCAATATATAAAATTAAATCGCGAGGAAAATATTTCATAATAATCTAGTAAATTTAAAGTTCATGAGCAAAGCCATATAATACAATTCCATTTGATATAAATTAAGATATCCGAAAATAAATCAATACAGTGACTTTCTGGGAGAGAATTGAATGATTTTAAGGTGCATGAGCTGCTTGCAAGAAAAGAAAAGACTGAATTTCAATGTGGAAATCGAATCCAAGGCGAGCTAGCAGTTGGGAATTCATCGATTCGCAATAAAACACATAAATCAAGGCACACGTGTTTCTTATCTTCGATAGTATTCTTTTCGAGACCCTTTCACGTTTTTCGAATCAGAAAGAAATCCCAGCACCTACTGTGTTTATAACTTATGAATATTTCGATTTAAGTTATGTATTCACATTAGGGTTGCTCAAAAGAAGGCTATTTCTAAAAGGAGAAATATAAATTATCCTTGATGTTATTTCAGGTACTAAAATTTCAAAAAAAATTGTAGAAATTACAGTTTATATGTTTGTTCGAGTTTGTAGATAGTACACGGTCTAGAAATAGACCTACCATTATAATAACATAAAGATATGGAATCCCAGGGGCAAGATGTCATTTCAATTTAATGATTCGGATTCGCACGGTGCATCTAGAATTCTACATGCAGGGGAAATAAATGTCTGGACTTATCGTTTATCCATGAACTCAGATAAACGACTACTGGTCCTCATGGTAATAGTAAAGGATCTTGAAAAGAGGGATAAAAGCCTTCCCCTTGTTTCTGGGTCGTAGAGCATCAAAAGGAATATTAGATTAAGAAGATTTTGGTAGCATGGCTAAATGCTAATTCACTTTTAGGTCTAACAGATCGGATAGAAAAATGTCTGGTAGAGAAATGTCTTCAGTTTCAGTAAGGCAGAAATATTTGAAATAGGTGGCCATCTTTTTAAAGGTAAGCTGCAAAAATATTTCGAGGGATGTATGAAACCCTAGTTTACTACACTATCGACACTTGAATCGATAACTGCATCTTCTTATAGGTCTTATATATGTTCTACTGCTCGCACACGTATATAGCAGACGCCAGCGTCGCGACGCCTTTAATCTATGCAAGGCTTTCCTCCCAAGTGTCACGTATCGAATGAGGAATCACCAAGAGGTATCGATATTCAAAATAATCTCATTTCGTGATTCTCACGTTAACATTTTCTTCAAAAATAATATAGTGTCAAGCTGGAATTTCTTGATCCAAGTATTTTTGAGTTTTGAGTATTTAATTATTATTATCATTTTTGAGTATTATCATAATTCAATATCAAGATTTATAGGATTTTTAGAATAGGACATCATCTTTTTCCTATTCTTTTTTTTTTTCATATATCGATCATCGTTCAACGTTTCGAATATTTGCAGAATGTTGCGAATTTCCCAGACACGTGCTCAAATCGCTTTTTCACGAATATCCGAACACGTGTAATTGAAGTTTGACGAGATTTCTTACGTGACGGAGGACGATGCCGATAAAAAGTCTTCTGACGTGAAATAAAATATGAGATGATATAAATGTGATAAGGAGATATAACATTTATAGAACTTTTATTGAGTTTAACGTCATTTTTTTCCTATTTTTCGGCAGTGAAAGTCATATTACTTTTGTTTACGAATGAGTGGTCCTGAGTTGAAATTTATGTGCACATTTGTAGCTGAATTAGCATGTTTGAAGATGAGGAAAGTCAAGCTAGAGTAGTGGCCTAGTTCAAAACTATACAGCAGTTGCATCCTTGGCAAGTTCCATTTTATCCGAAAATTTTCAAAGTTTTCAATTCTCACATGGCATAATTCTCAAAGATGGCTGGGTCAGGTTGAGGCTCGAAAGAACCAAATATAGAAGAACTAGGGCGAGGAAATGATGTTTAGAAGGTGTATAAATTGGATTCTGGATATTTAATTTAACTCGAGAAATTTCTAAGGTGTAGTAGAAAATATAATTAAAAAAATCCATCAGGAACATAAATCTCGTTTTCTTTCTTTATTTAAAATTCAAGATTAAATCAGACTTTGAAATTAGGAAGACTGATCGTTTTATCTTCCAAATAGATATCGATGATGCTATTTTGGACAAGATAATTAAAGTCAATGATTCACTCGTAAACAATGCAATTGGGATCGACAATCTAAAAATAAAAATCTGAACAGATGGACGATAATATAATTTTAGAGATTGGAAATTATGCAACTCGCCTAATCTGTAGCCTTGAGTTCATTTGAATTCATTTCAAGATCGCTTTCATAATCACATGAATGTCTTTAATCAAGATGCAAAATACGCATTTTCTCATTGTTTAGAATATCAATTTTTAATTTCACGGTCGAATTTTTAATTCTGGGAAAAATAATGTTTATTGTACTCTTTCGCAACGAACTTCACACGTAAATGTTCCTTTTGAAAATTACGGTTGATGCATAACGAGGTCTAACATTTTCCACGAAGCTTGGGAATAATTATACAGCTAAATAACTTACCGAGTCGGAAATGCAAAAGGAAGTTATTAAGGATTGCAGATTTTGTATTTCGATATCGAGCAAACAGGGACGAAATATTTATTTAACTTTCAATAATCAAATAAAATTGCTTAACAGTGAAATTATGTTTCGAGTTAAATTTTAGGAGCACATAGCCATATTTGATTGGGTGAATACGCCTCCGACTTTCATTCACAAAATTAAATCCGAGATTACGACAGCAGGTTACTAACCACAATAAATTGATGAAGTTGAGAACCTCTTTCTGGTTTCAATGAAATCTCCTCCTCTTCCCCTCTCCGCTCATTGATATTATAATCACACGTGAATTAAAATTGGTCAAAAAATTCCTTCACTTTGTTCCTCTCAGTAACAACTCTATTTTTTTCGTTCAATTACACTGACACTTTTAACACTTTTATTACACTCACTTTTCAAAGTTTAACTTTAGACAAGATCCTTTATTAAATTGAATTTATTAAATGTTAAATAGGAAAATATAATTTATTTAAAATGGATTAAAAATTAAAAAACATATTTATAGTTAAAATCACAATTTTTAAACTTTTGAATTATTTAGCAAAGTTTGTAAAGTATTTATTTATTATTTATTTATTTATTCTTACAAATTTGGGTTGTTTCAACAGATGTTTTAAAAAAATTTACAGTCACAAATGTCACTATTCACCAAATAATTAGCACTTTCTTTTAAAATAACATTTATATTATTTCGTATATAATACAAACAGGTGCGAAGGCGCGGTTTAAAATTCATGTGCGAAGCGTTAGACGCGTGGTGAACGAATCAAGAAAAGCATGGAGTAATGATCGAATAGAGCCTTCTACCATCGACAATTCTGAGTCACATCTGACATGAGCTCTGAACGAGTCATGTGATTACGAATGCAGCGACTCGTACGGAATACGCATTCATCTTAATGTTGCTGAAATAATCTCATTTTTAAATCTCATACTTTTTTCCCACGTAAAAAGTAAACAAAAAAATTATTTAAAAAATTCAAGGAAACGAAAAATTGTTGAAAAGTTAATATATTCATACTCTGGAATAGTTGATATTGTTTTTTTGAAGAAAATAAATATTTTACTTGGTACCAATAATTATAAGAGAATTTTTTACTGAGAATTATGGAGTAAGAACTGCTGCAATTATTTCTCGATTAAAAGGGAACAATAAGAAGTACTTTCCAATTAATAAATAAATTCAAAATATCGTTCCAACTGGACAAATAAGGTAATCGGAAATCGATGTCTGACGTCACCTACGAAACGTTATTTCATGAAGATTAGACATTCTTTCACGTCTTCCGAATCATACGAGGGGATTTTCCCCTTCACATTTTATTCACAACCCTGACAGAATCAATTTTCTGGGATAATTATCATGACCGCCTTTTAATCGAGGATAATAAGAAACACGTACTTTACTAAAGAAATGGTAAAAAAAATTATAAGAAAGCAATAAATAAATCGTTAGAAATAAAATTGGAATCAAATGAAAACGTTTTTAATTAAATGGCTCTGGAGTGGAAATTGGCGAATTATAGAGCGAGAAATTTAACTTCCAACAGAAATGGTAGAAATTCAAGTACTTATAATTTACCAGCTTTGTAATTAAATAACGTTAAATTACAAACATTCAAAGGTAGCCAATTTCAAATAAAGGGCCTCATGTTGCTCTGAATTAAATACTTCAAAATTGATAAACGTGATAATCCCAAATTGAATTATAAAGTTCTAAATTCGAAAAAATTCTAAATTCTAAATTCAAATTAAATTTTCATCTATAAGAAACGCAATTCTTTTTTTTGAATCTACATCAGAGACACGTAATAACGTTACTTAATATCCTTCAACTATTTCTTATGACACAATAATAAAGAAGCACAAAAAAAAAGTAAAGTATACACATCTTCCTGCTCATCATCGATAATTACATTTGTATAATCTCCTATCGACTGAATGAATCAGTCACTTAATGAATCATTCAAGTGGCACTTTTCCGAGGCAAAACGTCATTGAAAAATCCTCAGATATATTCACGTAGAATAATTTAATTCTTGTTGCATTTCTCAAACTGCTTTGAAAATATCAGTTGTCTTAAAAATACTTTGAGGTAAAAAAAGCTAAAAAGAACAGGGAAAATTAAAGTCAATTCGTGAAAGGGCATTACCATATCTATTGGATCTTTGGCTCGAATGGAGAAACATTTCGTAAATCTAACAGGAAATTTTCGTTCCAAGTTAGTGGAGAAAATATTTTTCGATAAGAAATTTCTCGTTCAATGGGCTTCCTCGTCACCGTAAAAGAAGATGGCTAGTTTCTAGTGATAAAGCACTAAGAACAGCTACTATAGATGTTTACGAGGCCATTTAGAACTGCGAACGAGGCCACCTGAGCTTCTGACGTGGGGGAGCATGGAATGCATTCCATGATGTACTTGTGATCACAACGATTACCATAATTTTCTGCCAAGTTATGTATTCACAATGGGGGGGGG